>JAOQMP010105366.1:0-14660 GCA_027563575.1 Erythroxylum pedicellare
TGAGAGTTAGAGAGTAGATGTTGACACAGTGATTTTATCCTGGTTCACCCCAAACTGTGGGCTACGTCCAGTCCTCAGAAACCTTTATGAGATTTCACTATTCTTCTCACAAGTACAAGTATTCTTTTACATAGAGCCTCTTCAGGTCTCTTACACCAAGTATTGTTTTTCTCACTTAGCCTCTTCAGGCTCTCAGCTTCTTTTCCTTCTTACAGAAAGATATTGCGAGCTTTGTTAGAGTAATGATAGCTCTAGTGTTTTGCACAATGAATACAGTGTTTGTTAAAGATCAAAAGCTTTTTAGAATCTCTAACTTTTTAATCTTCGACTCCGACTTGTATTTATAGCCTTCGTCTTCAACTACTTCTTGATAACTGCTTCTTTCTTCTTTCTTCTTAATTCTTGATTTCATGATTCTTGTAGAAACAGTTATTTAGTTGAGTTCTGTAACTAACTTAAACTAATTAACCGTTTGACGTAGTATCAGTTCTTTGTCTTAGTTTTTCTTCCACTTCATCTTACTTTTGTCTCCACTTCATCTTACTTTCTTTCATCTTAGTTTCGCTTCCGCTTCATCTCACTTTCTTTCGTCTTAGTTTCGCTTCCGCTTCATCTTACTTTCTTTCATCTCACTTTTGCTTCCGCTTCCGTCTCACTTTTGCTTCCGCTTCGTCTCACTTTCTTTCGTCTTAGTTTTGCTTTCGCTTTGTCTCACTTTCTTTCGTCTTAGTTTCGCTTCCGCTTCGTCTCACTTTCTTTCGTCTTAGTTTCTCTTCCGATTTGTCTTACTTTCTTTCTAATCAAAACGGTTCAACAATTTCTAATAATATTATTATTTGAATGTCATCAAAATTATTAGACATGAAGTCATTTTGACTTAACATTCTTTTCAACAGTTTAAGTTGGATTATGAGCTTGACACTAAGTATTACAACTTGTAGGAGATATTACTTGTAGCAGATATTAAATATCAAGGATAATGGGCTTGAGGCTAATGTAGCATATTCTTCTAAGCCCAAGGGTAAGGGTAAGCAAAGGAGGAAGGGTCTAATGAAAAAGAAGGCCCAAATAAGGGTCAAGGTCCAGCCTATGAAAAAGAAGGCCAAAGAGGACACCAGGGGATAGTGTTTCCACTGTGGTGAGAAGGGCCACTGGAAAAGAAACTATACAATCTAACTTGAGCCCATCAAAAGCAAAGAAGCCATGGGTTTCCTAAGTCTATTAGGAACTAGAAATGTGGTAGATTCATTTGATTGATAGATATTAGATTCAGGAGCCACTGACCATGTTTGTAATTCTTTATAAGGGTTTTAACAAAGGAAAGGGTTTCCAAAAGGACAGTTTCAAGTTAAGATAGTAGATGGATCCCACGTTTCAGCAAAATCAGTGGGAGTAGTTGTCTTAGACTTTCCTAGTGGTCATAGGTTATATTTGGAGGATTTATATTACATCCAATGATTGTAAGGAACTTGATTTTTTTTTTTGTTTAATAAAATCTAGTTATTTCTTATATTCTGAAAATGTTGTTTCAATATATAAGAATAAGGATTTTATTTGTAATGCGATAATTAAACAGGGATTGTTCTTTATAGAACCTACGACAGGCTCACTAAACACCACAGAATTAATAAAACCAAGATAATCCACTGACTCTAGCATTAATTCAAAATATTTGTGGCACTTAAGAATGGGTTATATCAATTAGAACTAACTTTATAGGTTATTAAAGGATAGGATCCTTATAGCCTTAGATAATGATCCATTACCCACCTAAAACACCTACGGAGTTATGGACTGGTCAAGTGCCTTCATTGCGGCACTTAAGGAATTGGGGCTGCCTAGCCCATGTTCTAAAGCCTGAATCCACAAAGATGAAACCAAGTTCAGAAGTATGTTTATTTGTAGGATATCCTACAGGTACATAAGGGTACTATTTTTATAGTCCTTAAGATAAGAAGGTATTTGTGTGGTCAAATGTGACCCTCTTGGAGGAATAATTTCTGAGAAATCATAAAGGAAGAAGTGAAATAGTACAAAAGGAGTTAGCTATTTCATCCAAACCAAGAGTTGATTTCAATATAACAGAACAAGATGTCGAGATGGATTCAAGAGTTGAATTAGAAGAGCAGCCTCAACATCAAGTAGTGTCTACACGTAGTGGTAGGGTTGTGAAATAACTAGACAGGTATCTTTGTCTAAGAGAAGACGTAATTGCCATCTCAGACTAAGAAGAAACAGATCCTATTACTTATTCATAGGCTATTAATGATGCTGATGCAGAAAAATGGCTCAAGGTAATGGAATTGAAAATAGATTCCATGTATACCAATGAAGTCTGGATCCTTATAGGTCTACCACCAGATGTAAAAGTCATAGGGTGTAAATGGATCTACCAAAGGAAAAGAGGATCAGATGGAAAGGTAGAGAATTTTAAATCTAGATTGGTAGTTAATGGATATACTAAAAAAGAGGGTATAGATTATAAGCAGACTTTTTCTTCGCTTGCCATGCTTAAGTCCATCAGAATTATTTTGGCCATAGCAACCTATTTCGATTATGAAATATGGAAAATGGACGTCAAGACTATATTTCTTAATGGGGATCTTGAGGAGACCATTTATATGACCCAATCAGAAGGATTTGTTGAGCCAGGTAATAAGCATAAGGTATATAAATTGTAGAGGTCCATTTATGGACTTAAGCAAACATCTAGGTCTTAGAACAATAGGTTGATAAGTCTATCAAAACCTATGGGTTCATACAAAACCTAGATGAGCCTTATGTCTATAAAAGGATATAAGAAGGTAAGGTTATTTTCCTAATTCTATATGTCGACGACATTTTGTTCATTGGGAATGATGTAGAAATGTTTTCTACGGTAAAAGGATGGCTAAATAAGCAACTCTTAATGAAGGATTTAGGAGAGCCTAACTATGTTCTAGGGATCAAACTTATAAAGGATCGTAAGAAAAAACAAATAGCCTTGTCTTAATTAAGCTACATTGAGAACATGCTCAATAAGTTTGCCATATAGGGCTCCAAGAGGGGTTTACACCTACAAGACATGGAATCAAACTTTTAAAGGAGCAAGCTCCTAAGACCCAAGAGGAGGTCGAATGTATGCATAACATTCCATATGCTTCAACAGTTGGAAGTTTAATGTAGGCTATGCTTTGGACTAGACCAAATATCCGTTACATAATGAGATTGGTAAGTAGATTCCAGTCCAATCTATGAATGGGGCTTTGGATTGTGGTTAAGTGCATACTGAAGTATCTTTGTAGGATGAAAAACTTAATGGTTGTTTACTCTGGAAGCAACCTTATTCCGATATCGATTTCCAATCAGATGTTGAGTCAAGAAAATCAACTTCTGGTTCTATATTTGTTTTAGGAGGTGGAGCCATAGTCTGGAGGAGTGTCAAGCTATCTTGTATTGCTGATTCGACTATAGAGGCTGAGTATGTTGCTGCTTGTGAAGCAACGATAGAAGTAGTTTGGCTCGACAAGTGCCTAAATGATTTGGATGTAGTTCCTGAGGTAGAAAAGGCCATTACACTTTATCGTGATAACAGTAGAGTAGTGGCTAATTCTAAAGAACATCAAAACCATAAAGTTTTCAAGCAAATTGAGAGAAAGTATCATCTCATAAGAGAGATAATACAGCGTGGTGAGGTGAATGTGCTAAAGATTCCCACATGGCAAAACCTTGCGGATCCACTTACGAAGACGTTATCTCAAATGAGTTTTGAGGGTCACCTAGAAGGGATGAGAATAAGGGATATGTCAAACTTGCTTTAGGGAAAGTGGGAGATTGTTGGAGTCATGTAAATATAGTGCCATGGAAATCAAGTATATTTACTCATAACTTAATCTTTTTCCAGTTACTTTTTGTAATGAAAATATTTATTATTAATAAAAAAGAGTCAAGGGAATGATGAGTTTCATATCATGAAAGTAGTTGACTTTTGATAATGGTACTATTAAATGAATCTAGAATTATGTATGTTTTAAAGCATAAAATAGGTCATTTCTTTAATCTTAAACATAAAATTTAGCATGCTTTTATCACGAAGCACAATCTTCACGAGTGGTGAACTCATATGTATTTCACCATAATTCTTGATATGATAAGAATGGATTTTTACAGAGTATCAATCTAGTGTTTGCATGTTAGAAATATTAATTGAAATATATATCAGGAAACATT
This sequence comes from Erythroxylum pedicellare, assembly GCA_027563575.1. Classification (NCBI taxonomy): domain Eukaryota; kingdom Viridiplantae; phylum Streptophyta; class Magnoliopsida; order Malpighiales; family Erythroxylaceae; genus Erythroxylum; species Erythroxylum pedicellare. Next base: position 4,210 of record JAOQMP010105366.1, read on the forward strand.
CACTCAAATAAAGGGTTTATAGTGATATTATCCCTTCTAGATGTTTTACGGAAATTGGTGATTAAACTGGTGCCAGCAGTTTGATGGACTAGCTACCCATCAAGTTTTAACACCAAGATGATATCTTATGTGTTAATCACCATATAGAATAAAGCGGGAGGTCTAAAATAGAAAATCAAAATAAGGGCAAAACGATAATTTTACCTTTTATTATGTGGATGACTATAATATGGTTTGTAATAGAGTTTGCAATTGGTCATCTTATTTGAAACATGTGTTCTCACAATATTTAATAATTCAAGAGTTCAACTAATTGTCTTTAGTGGAAAGACATTTGGTTAATAAGATGAAATTAATTCTAATGAGATTAAATTAATTCCAGGCTTATTGGAGCTTGAATTATATAAGTCCAATTAGATTCCCCATTTGGCTTCTAAAAGGGTTATCAAGCAAAGTAAGAAATATAAATAGAGGTTTTAAAGCCTATGTTTGAATGTTGGGCTTACTTTAATTAATTGTCAATTATAAGCCTATACGAACATTTAGAAATGGGCTAGGCTTTGGCTTAATTTTATTAATTAAATTAAAACAAAGTTATTAAAGATAAATGGAGGTAAAATTTCAGTTTTAATGGGTTAAATGTGCAACTGCACATTTAGCATTAGTTTGCTACATTTAAGATGGTTTTAAACTTGCTTTATCATCATCAGATGGAGTAATAACCTTATTATCAAATGGTTTAATAGTGGTCTTTTAAGAATACCATGTAACTTATTAGCATTCATTGGATTAAAGAAGAAGGAGATGCATTTGATGGAACATCTTGCTTCTTTCATCACAAAACTGAAATTGAGATGTATTTTTAGGTTAATGGTCTTTTCATATAGCCATCTTAAAATAAATGAGAAGAATGTCATTTATTGGCTTCTTTATGATTGATTAAGGAAGGAAGTGATGCATTGGATGTAGTTCACTTCTTCCTTTTAAGACTTAACCGAAATTGAGAAAAAAGAAGACAAGGTTGTTGAATTTTTATATCTCTCTCTCCTATCTTGCATATGAGAGTTAAAAATTGCATGAGAAGTGTCTCATCAGTGGCTTCTTTCTTCTAAAGCAAAATCTCTCCAAGTTTTCTTCTCCTTTCCCACTAAAAGATCTTGTTAACCAAGTTGTCCAAGAAGAACAAGTGGTCGGATTGGTCAAGGATACAATATCAAGAAGAGGATACAACAACATAAAGAGGATACATCACTTAGGATTGGATACAATACCGAGGATAGGATAGCTTAGCGAGGAGGTAAAGATGAAGTGTAGGAGTCGATAATAATTTTCATCTTGTGTTTATACAAATGTTTATCCTTATACCATATCGTATATGGCCATACATGTTGATTTGGTTATATTGCTTCCATTATAATTTTGATTTCTAAAATTTTTTTAAATCTACCGTTTTATCCAAATCGTGCATGCTATATTTTTCTGATCTAGCAGGTAGTCTTTGTTTTGTACTTTTGTTTGCATAATGGCTCGTGAATTGTTTTTATAGGTTAGTTATGTTGATATCCTTGATGATTTTATAAATTAACTCTTAACTGTCTTGTAGTTTGTAAAATAACTTATGTATGAACCGTTGGTATTGTTGTTGAGATTGCTTTGAGTGGACTTAAAAGTCTAAAAGTTGTGTTAGACTTTTAATATGAATATAGAAGTGTGTTTAAAACTGATTTGCAGGTGTTTTGATTAAGTTTTGGAATTTTTAAAATACAATCGTTGTGCTACCCAAATGTTTTCAAAAAGGTATTCAGTTAGCCTTGTATAATCAGATTAAGGGTATCGTGAGTGTTCTTAGCCCAGTTATGCTGCGGTTGTCATGTGCCCGATATGGTACTGAGTTGTGACAAGATGAAATGAAGAGAAAATGAGAAGAGGAAAATTTGGCATTCAAAATCCTAAATGCACATCCCTCTCTCCACTCTTACATATCCATTTCATGACACACATGCTTATATCCTATTGGACACATATGTTTTAATCTTATTGGTAACACATGGTTTAATCCTATTGGTCATACATGCTTTAATCCAATTGGTCAATGTGTTGACTTTAGGAAAATTGCACATTTGGTCCTTCTTCTTCCTTTAATTCCCACATTGGAATATAATCTCATCAATTAATTTCATTCTCATCCATATTTCAAGTCTAAGCATATTTGTCCATGCCAAAATGAATTAATTACCAATTTACCCATGCCTTTTACATTAAGTACCCTTATGCCCCTTACTATGCTTAAATGCAGTTAATTTTTTATGTTCACTTCTTAATACACCCTAGACATGCTATAATACTCTAAGGTATATGTTGGGGCCTTACAGGCATACCTAGAGCTATAATTAATGATAGAGGTACACTTTTTTGTAATTATTAATTAAAGAAATTTCTTTAATGATTTAGTGATATAAGCAAAGCTTTTATACCTCATCTTCCTTAAAATATTGGCTACATAGAAATAAATAATAGGGAACTAAAAAGGATACTAAAAAAATATTGTGAAGAACTTTAGGTAAGATTAGTCTATAAAGTTAGATGATGCACTTTAGGCTTATAGGGTCGCTGATTAAATGCCAATTGGTAGCATACCATATAGGCTAGTTTATGGGAAGTTCTATTATCTGATAGTGGAACTTGAGCATGACTCATTTTTTGGTCTAATACAGTTTATTAAATTTGATTTAGAGATATAGTTGAAAAATGTAAACTCTAAATCAATGAGCTTAATGATGGTGTAATACAACATTTGAAATTTTGAGGGTATACAAAGAGAAAGAAAGGAACTGGAATAACCAGAACCTAAAATGTCCTAAAGATTTTAAATTAGGGGACTAAGTCTTAATGTTAAATAGCTAAATATGATTATTCCCAAATAAGCTTAAATTTTAGATAGTCAGGGACTTTCATTGCTAATCAGGTCTTCCTTTATAAGGTTATAGAAATCATACATTAAGATATATTCACTCAAGTTCAATAGACACTAGCCAAAGTTGTAATTAAGAGGTGGTCTATATATATTTGAGTGACATGTTATAAACTTTATGACCCTAATTTTAGTTGAAATGCTTGAGAAAGAAGTCCAACTGAATGACATAAAAAAAAGTGCTTATTGGTAGGCAACCTAACAATTAATTGTTTTCTTTTAATTTTGTAACATTTAGATTCTTTAATAGTAGTTTTAGGATGTGTTAGTAGTTTTAGACTAGTGTATTGAAGTATATTTTAGTGACATTAAATGTTTTCTCATGGTTATTCATTTTTAGATTAGTGCCATGTGAGTTTTGTAGGATAACAAGCAATATGTTACCCAATATGGAACTATATTTTCCCAATGTTATAGCACACCAAGTCATGCTTAAGAAGCCAAAAGCAAAATAAATAAAAATAGTGAGAACATGACATCAATTAACTCACAATTAAGATCTCTCTTTAATTATTTATTAACTTGACATTTATACATTTATTAAGTTACCAACTCTTGTTGTGCAACTTAACCCAACTATCTTGATTCAATCTTTTAATTTCTTATCAAATATAAGCACAATAAATACCATAAGCAATACTATACTGAATTCAACAAGATCAAATTTAAACAAAAAAATTCGAGAATAAACACAAATGTAACTTTAGAAATCCACAATCATGTTCAAAACACAACTATTCAAATTTAGCATACAAGGTAATAAAATATAATAAGAAATTAATGAATCCGCTTAGAAGCCTTGATTTGGAATTTTTGAAAAGCTAGAATTGACTTAATGTTTCCACTATTTGGTCTCCTTCCTTATGATATGCAACTTATTTCTAAGTTTTTTCTCTTCCTTTTTAGGTATCTCTAATGACTCTATTTGCCTCTTTCTGAATTCAATCGCTTCTAATCTACCTCTTTTAATGTATCCTTCCTAATATCCTTATATATCAGCAAACTAGGGTTTTTATGATGTACACAGACGTGTAGGTGATTGTATATCTCTAAAAACACCTTAATTCGTTACTTTATATGGTTACAAAGACTTACACAAGTAACATACACAGTTTTGTATGTCAACATACACAAGCGTGTAACTCTACACAGGCAGGAACTGTGTCTTTGAAGCTCCACACATTTACAGTGACTTACACAATCACTATACATGACCTTATCAATCCACAATTGCTCCAATTATTACATTACATGCCACAATTTCACTTGAATACATCTTCTTTTAGTCTATGAAGGCAATTACCACCTAAAAAGCTTACTTGAAGTTAATTAAGCACCAAAAATACTATAAAACTATTAAATAACAAGAATACACACTAAATATGGGTATATGAATATAGATAAATAATTTTATGTCATTCATAACAGCAATAGGTCTAAGTTCCTTTCATAAATTTGGTCTCTTAGATAATTTTAGTTGGACCACAAATTTTTCTTGTAATTATTTATTGATTTCTTGATTTATTTTATTTTATTTTCTTAGAATTTATTCATAAATTGAACAAGCATAAGTAGTAATTAGAATTTAGAATAGAAATGTTAAAATTAAAGTAATAAGAGTGTATAAGGGTAAATTTGGCAAGTCACTTAAGTTTAAAAGTCATAAGGCATTAATGGAAGGGCAAAGTGGATATTTTACACTCATTAAGGGTAAAATTGGAAGAAGGAAGTGTTGTCTTGCATTTGAGAGCGATGTGAATGAGAGAAAAGAAGGGAGAAAATAACGAAAAGAAGAGAGAAAGGAGAGAAAGAAGAAAGAACAAGCTAGGTTGCATCTTTCCTTAGTTTTCAAGAGTGAATTTGAGGGTGTTCAAGAAGAGAAAAAGAAAGAGGAAGAGAAGAGTTTTCATTTGAGCCAAATATCTTTTTATTTGGTGAAGATTCAAGGTAAGTTTAATTTGAATCCTTTCGATTTTTGGAAGGGTTTTATTTTAGGAAGCTTAGGAAATGCATGGGTTTAAGTATTCTAGAGCCAATTTTAGTGAATATGCTTTATGGGATTTTCAATTTGCATTCCTATTGAATGAGAATTTTTGCCAATGTTAAAGGAAATCAAGAAAGGCAAGAGGAGCAAAAGGAGAGGCACCCTCAAGCAAGTTTATAAGCAAGGAAATCAAGGTGAGTTACATTTTTATAATTGAGTTAATGAGCCATCACTATCTTTTCAAATCAAGAGAACTTAATGATTTCAATTGTTCTATAAATGTTGCATTTATTTCTTCTTAAAGGTTGCATTGAGGGCATCTTAAATGTTGCATTTAATGTTTCTTAAATGATTTGAGAAATTGCTACATGTTTGGCACTTGAATTTGATTGATGATTTACGAAATGGAAATTGAAATATATTATGATTGTGAAAATCATGTTTTCAAAATGTGCCTTTTTGGGCAATATGTTTACAAGTCATGAAACACATGTTGTGTGGGTTTATGGTGGTCCATTCTATTCTATCAATGCACATCAACTCTGTTAAAGGCTTCTCCCACCTACCCGTTAGTGGCATGGAGCTCCTTTACAGATTCCCTCATGTTTACAAAATATGCAAAACCATTATGTGAGTTTGTGATAGTTCGTTCTTTTATTTCTAAAGATTTGCAAGAACTCCCTCATAAACCTACCCAAAACATTCTCATTTTCTTATGTGTTTATGATTTGTTGACAAATTTGATGAATACATGCTTGTGTGATTATGAAATGGTTGACAAGTTGAGAATTCGGGAAATATGTGTTTTATGGATTAAATGCAAACTGTGTTATGGCAATGAACATTTTCAATGGTTTTGCTTATTCTCCGTTATAAACTTCTTACCCATGAGCATTTAAGCTCACCCCCATTCTTCCCCATCTCCAAATTACGAGCAAAAGATCGAGTGATCGAGAGTCAAGGCATCACTTTAAAATCTACATATTTTGTTTTTAAAGCTAGTTTAGGCAAAAACACAAGGCTTTAGTCGCATTTCAAGTATTTCATATTCATGTATCTTTTATAATTTGGATTTTGATACAATGTTGAATTGTGGCTTGAAATGCCCATTAAAGGTTTGTAAAACACTTTTCTTTTGATGTCAATGAAATATATTGGTGTTTCAGCTTATGATTTTCCAAGTTTTCGCATTATACCCTTTTTACTTTCCAAGGATATAGAGTTTGAAATTTTAGAATCGGATTAAGAATTGAAGAAGCTCTTTGTGTTCTTAAAGATCTTTTATTGAGTTGTTAATGGACTTTTGGAATTCTTTATGCTTTTAGATTGTTGAAGTTTGGGGTTTATCTTGCAGGTTTCGACGTGGCAAACCTTTCACGAAAGGATATTAGGGCAAAATCTGGTAACTTCGCCGCGACAAAGCTTGGCTTTTACTGCGGCATATTTTTCCCGAGAGGAACTTGAGGTTAATCTGGGTACTTTTCCGCGGCGAAGCCAACACTTTCACCACGGTGTATTTGTCCCTAAAGGTCTTTGGAATTACTTCCACAGTTTCGTTGTAGCAAAACATTACTTTGCCGCAATAAACCTGCCATTACTAGCAGTGAAATTTTCCTTTCAAATTTCATGTTTTCAACTCTTCTCTCCTATGACCTTCACCCAATCATCCCAAATAGTTTCCTTGGGATTAGTGAAGGGACTGGGCCTAATAGGATAATATGCTCATGTTCATGATTCCGGAGTTGGACTCTGGAAATGGGGTTTAATATCTCAGTTTCGCCATCACGAGAGGGATTAGAATTAATCAGGAACTTTGTCACGACAAAGTCTCAGACTTTTTCCACGGAGTATTTGTCCCGAAGGGTGCAGTTGCTCGACTTTGGGACTTTATCATGGCAAACTTTTCCCAAAGGGTCCTTACGAGTGCTCCCATCATTTTGTCACGGCGAAACTCTCAGTTTACCACAGCAAACCCACCCGGAGTCCAACAATTTTAGGGAAAAGTTATCAATTTCAATTATTAGGTCTTACTATGTTTAGTAAAGTTCGCATCAATTGGTATTAGAGCTTTAGCAATAAGATCATGTTTGTGTATCCATTCTTTGATTATTGTTTGCATATTTTATCACTATATTTGTTTTCTTCTTTGTATATTCATCTTATAATAAAAATAGTCATTTGATTGTTGTCTAAAATTTAATTTCACATTTGTTATATTAATTGCATCCTATCTGAATTAGTTTTAAAAAGAAGAAAAAAGAAGAAAATTATAATAAGAAAAAGAAGAAGAAGAACTCATATTGGTGTTTAATGCAAAAGAAAATATAGAAATTATTGTTTATCTTATTTCCTTATCTATCTACTCCATTATATAGTTTGAAACACCTTTATTTATAACTTCTCGTCTCATTTTGATGTTCTCTTTGTCCAACTCTGAACTCCTTGCACTCTTCTCATTTGAATATTTGTTTCCTTCTTGTCTTAATTTTAAAAAATTTTATCTTTGTACAATTCATTTTTTCTCTTTACATTTATTTCTCAAACTTTATGGTCTTTTTTTTAGGTGTTATAAGTTAATTCTTGCTTATTTTGATTCATTCCTTAAATAACGGAAGAAACATAATTAAGGTTTGGTGAGGTTTAAGAGAGTGTAAAAGAATGTTTTTATTAAAACGTAAGCATGAGTGAGGGAAACATATAAGAGAGTATTTGAGAGGTTTATTTTTGCAGGTTTAAAACATATCTCAAACAAAGAATAAAGATCATACCAAAGGCAGTCAAGACACTTTCTATATCAAGTTAAACATGAAAATTATGTAACAAATTTTAGAGAAACTTTCCTAAGATTTGATGCGGTTGATGATTAGTTTGAAAAGCTGTAATCAAGTATCCATGAAAAGTAATCTAAAACACAAAAATAAGAAAAGGAGTATAATGATGTTTTTAGTGATGACTTAGATGATAGGGAACGAGCCCTAGATGTAAATCTGGGCAGATTTAGGCATAATAATGGAGCTAATATTAATAACAACTTTGGAAGTATAAAACTGAAAATTCCACCTTTCTAAAGAAAGAGTGAGCCTGAAGCTTATTCAAAATGGAAAAAGAAGGTGAAGTTAGTTTTAATTGCGATAATTAACACCTTTTTAAGGGAAGAATGAGCTCGAAGCTTATTTAGAATGGAAAAAGAAGGTGAAGTTAGTTTTAATTGACATAATTACACTTTAAAAAGAAAAAGGTGAAGTTGGCTACTATAGAACTTATTAATTATGCAATTATTTAGTAAGATCAACTTTTAATTAGTAGGAGACAACATGGTGGGAGGCCTATAGATATACGAGAAGAGACAAAGTGTGAAATGAGAAGTCAGTTGTTCCTAGCCACCATCATAAGCAATTGTTCCAAAAATTACAAAGCCTTTCTTAAGTAAAAATTTGGAAGATTGCTATAAGGAGATGGAAATCGTCATGATTAGAGCTAATGTAGAGGAGGTAAGGAAGCCATAATACCACAATTTTTAAATGGGCTAAATAGAGAAATTAGAGATGTGGTAGAGTTATAACACTATATGGAACTTAAAGACATGATAAACATGGCTATTAAAGTGGAGTAATAACAAAAGAGGAAGAGCCCAAATAGGATCAGACAAAATTTGGTTCCATTTTTTGGAAGTAAAATTGGACCAAAAAGGAAGACAAAGCTAGCCTAAAAATGATCTAAAAAAACTTAAAAGAAGGGGAAATAATAAAACCTAAGGCAAAACTAAAATTGTAATTGCTACAACTTATGATATTACATGTTTTAGATGTTTGGGTATATGACATATTTCTTCTCAATTTACAAGTTATAAGGAAATGATAATTAAAGAAAATAAGGGTATTGCAAGTGAAAATGAGTTAGATTTAAATGATGAGTCTATGCCACTCTTGAAGGACGTAAATGATATAGAGTTTGCTAAAAATGGAGAAATGCTTATGACAAGATATGTATTATGTCTAATTTCTATTACTTTTAATTGCCTTCATATCTTGATTTTGGTTACAAATCTTTGTGTTTTGATCCAAATGTGAGATTAATTGAGTAAAAATGGTGTGAATATTGCATGAATGTTAATTGGGTTATTTTGTGAATTTTGCATTAAAACACCAAATTCACTTAATTTTACATGAATATTAAAAAAAAGAAAGAAAGTGGAAAAAAAAGAATAAGGAATAAAGTGGTGACACGTGCCACCACCTCAAGGTAGTGATAAATCACCACCTTAAATTGCATAACATTTAATTAGTCACCACCGTGCAAGGTGGTGATTTTATGTCACCATCGTGCATGGTTAATGCACGGGTGTGACAAGGAAGTCACACCCGTGACTCCCCATGCACAGATGTGATAAGCGAGTCACACTCGTGACTCCCCATTCACACTCGTGAGAAGTTTTAAGATTAATTCTAGCTTTAATATGTGGCAGGTCACGACGTTAAGGCACATAACCCTAAACTTAGCAACAATCTATAAAAGGAAAGGGGGTGACGGTTGAGAGGGGAACAATCTTTCATTCATTGTTTCATTCGTTCACTCATGCAAAGACACTACAGGCATGGGAGGCACAGAAAGATAGAGAAAAAGAAGATAAACAGAGAAAGGAAACAGAGTGAACTAGGAAGAAGAGCAAAACAACGGAGAGTTGGAAGCTTGGGAAAGGTCAAAAGCAAGAGATGGAGCTTAATCCCATTCAACTTAAGTGAACATTCGTTTGGGGAAGAAGCTAAAGTAGAAGCCGAGAGCCAAAGCTAGAAGGTTGAGAGGGACTGGAGATCTCTGCAACTCTTCATCCAATGATTTGTTTGCCTATTCTATTTCTTATTTGTTGCTTTGTTTCTTTCATTTTACTATCTATTATTAACTGACTTATACTCTTTTTAGTTTAGCTGACAGATATTTGTTTCTTTTGATAATCCTATCGGTATTCATTGTTTTACTATTTCTTTAATACTTTTGTTGACAGTAACATGTGATTAAAGTGTTTAATGATGATGAATGTGGTGATATCTGTGATGGGCTGATCTCTTTTCGTGAAAATTAATATAGCTATTTAGTTGAATATGCATGATTGGGTTATGGATCTGTTGTCTTATTTATTGCTATGGTTTCTGAGCTAAATGGAAGTAATAGAATGGCCAAACTTTGCATCATTTTAGTGTTAAATGAAGATTCGAGAGATGAAGTTTAATTCAAATCGAGAAACAATGGACACTTAGGTTAAGAACTAGAAATATATTAACAACGTGGTAACTGGTAGTCAGGTTTTCATAATTAATTCAGATAATAACTTATTGAATACAGAAGTTATACTAGTTCATTATTTGAATCGATTTAGAACCTAACTATTAATTTCAGTATGACATCAATCCAATCATTTTCCCTTAATCATGCATAAGAGACTAAATGAGTGAAATTAATTCTCAAGAGTTTTTCCACTTCAATTGATCTTTTTATCTT
>JAOQMP010105445.1:0-14655 GCA_027563575.1 Erythroxylum pedicellare
GACCAAAAAGACAGTTTTTAGAAAAATCTGAAATGATTCAAAGAGTTATGAATTGTTATTTTAATGGTTTATTGAGGTATAAACCTAAGTACAAATTATACTTAGGTGAGTATTGATATAGGACTGATTATGTGATGAGAATAATGGAAAAATACCTGGGATTGTCATGAATATGCATTGTGCATATTTCATAGACATATATGTGCATTATAAAAGACTTACAATTATACCAATTTGTGATATGTGTATATTGCTTGTTATAGAGGAGCAACTGGAACGTCAACCTCTAGACGTTGCCAGAACTTTTAGGCATTAGATTTGGGAGTGACCTGTGAGTAACCTAGACAGTCTCACTCAATTAATTGTTTGTTTTATATTATGTTTGACTTATTGAATGAATGTGAATTGATTATCCTGATTCCAAAAAATGAAGGTCTAATGATTTTGATATATGAATGAGTTATTGAAATGCTACTTGTATGTGAATGTGACGGAATAAATGTTAATCAACAATGATGTTGAATGCCGTACATTGGGTCCGATGAAAATTGTGATTTCAATGTGAATGTGCAAGCATATGATTGATTGAGAAAATGATATGTGAAGCATTGCAATACATGAATGAATATAAGATAAAGGAAGTTATGACCGGAGTCACCAGTATAAGAGCTTAAAGATCATATTGTGATTAGAGCCTAAGGCTCGATTATGAATGTACCTGGTATCCACTAAGTGATATGGAACATAATTTGACACAGCTCGGTATCCACTAAGGGATATGAGCTAGAAAAAAGGCACTCGGTTACAACGATAATAATAAATGAAAGTGAGTCTCATGTGCATTACATTTATACTTGATAGGTTTACCTCACCTGATTAAAATGATTATGATGACTATTTTGAAAGTGAAATGTGATATTTTATGAATATGCAAATATGTGAATAAATTGTTACGTGTATTGATGTGATGTATGAATTGAGTGAGCCATCGATGATGGTTACCTTATTGAGTTGACAAAACTCATCAACATTGCAACATTGACTTTTCAGGAATGAAAGATGATATTAGCTACTGAGGGACACTACAAGCAGTGTCGACTTGTACCTTTGGGAAAGAGAACAAATGGCTCAAAGGTCGGTCAACTGGGTTTGAACAAACTAGATAGATTTTTGTGTATTTCCTCTTTCATATAGCACTTTTTGTATTAGGCTATGATATTGTATAAGTATGAATGTTGAATGATACATTGTAGACATTCGATTTTTTATGAAATGAAATGAGGAAATTTGGTTTTAAAATATTGTGACTTTCCTTGTGATGATTTATAAGAGAATAAAGATAGATGATGCCATGCTAAGTGAATGTTGTGATTAAACGTAACGCACCATTATCGTAGGTTATATAATGGCATGTCCTTCGAGCGTCCCGTTATATATCCTAAGGTAAGGGGGAGATACATTTATATGTGCCTTTGTATGAATTGTATATTTAACATGGAACTTGTGTACAACTGATTGATAAATGATTAACTTAGATCCAAGGAGTTTAATATATCTAGTGTAAGTACATAGAAATGAAAGGAAATGAAAACACAACATATGAAATGATGCATCTCATCATATTGAAATGCATGATCAGATAAAGAAGTAGTGACGAGAGTTACCAATGTGCAGAAAAGAGCTTAGAGCTTAGGATTATGAAAAAGAGCCTAAGGCTCAGATAGCATAGACTTGGTATCCACAATGGATACGGGCCAAAAATAGTCTCGGTATCCACAACTAATATGGGATAGTAAATTGGGTTGATAGGCACTTAGTCATAACAAAACAAAATGAGAATGGAACTAAATATGCATTTTCATATGCATCCTTAGATGTATCGAATATTGAATTGAAATGAATTATTGAATTGTTTAAAATTAGTGAATTATAGTTGAAGTTAATGGAGGATGTGTTATGATATGCAATGCTACCTTACATGATATGCTTGTGAAAGTATGATAAACTTTGATATACTTGTTTTTCTTATTTGACTTGAGTGAATACATCGATAATGGTTAACTCACTGAGTTAAAAAACTCATCAAAATTACAATGTTGTTTTTCAGGTTTAAGGGAGTTCTAACTACTAAAGTGATATAGTGGAAGTCTACTACTTGCATTTTAGGGACGAGAATGACTCAAAGATCTAATCATCTAAATCTGAGGAGTCTAGTTAGAGTCATGTATTAGCATCCTATTTCATGTTATATATTTGGTACTAAGATTATACTCAACTAAAAAAATATTGTGTAATGTATATGTGGACTCTGAATTGTAACGACACGTGTGAATTTTATGTTTGTGAACGAAATAGGAATAAATAACCATTTAGAATGTTTATGATATGTTTGATGCCTTTAATGAGCTAGTTTGATTGTAATGTACCATTTTCATAGAGTATGTTCTCGAATTTTCTCTGGTATGTTCGGGCGTAAGCTCTATAGGAGTGGTATGTTACAGTTTTGGTATCAGAACATGGTTTGACATCCTTAGGGACATATATGAGCATTTCAATATGGCATATAGAAAGAGACCCATATAGTGATCATCACTATTGTTTGTTATAGGTCATCTGCTATAGGAGACCGTGTCGCAGAATCAACTGATCTTGAGTTAATAGGATCCAATAAAGAGTCTTCTATACCTAGTCTGAACAAATGCCTTAAAGAGTTCCTAAGAGGAGAGAAAGGAGGTATGATCAACTTAGGAAGTAGGGGGCTATAGACTTTTATGGAAGTACAGACCCTGTCGAGCAAAGAGATGGATGGAGAGAACAGAGAGAGTATTTAATCAAATGGACTGTGAACCTAATGAGAGGTTCAACTATGCAATCTCTTTACTTCAACGTTTGGCTTATCAGTGGTGGAAGATGGTTCTAGATTGTTCCATCTGACCTTGTAGATTGACATGGGGACTCTTCCTAAAGGTCTTTAATGATAATTATATGGCAATGATCTATTTGGATAGGAAGATGAAGGAATTCTTCAATCTGAAATGAGGGAATCTCACAGTAGCCGAGTATGAGGTACAGTTAAATGAACTATATGTTATTGGTCTAATCCTAACTGAAGATAAATGTAAGCAGTTTAAGGATGGATTGAATACGGAGATTAAGACAAGGTTGGCTATTACAAATATGAATAATTTTATTAAGCTGCGAGCTGCTTCGATTCAGATTGAGCAGTTACTAAAGGACGAACGAGAAGAGTATAGACAGGATTTTAGGATTAAGAGGTATGGTAAGTTTCAAGCTAACTCTGGTAGGAAATTTTGTAAACGTTAGAATAGATCATCGCTATTATAGTCGAGATCGAGGTAGTCAGGGTTTAGACCTAGAGGCAGTTTTGTTCATTTTGGTAGTGGTAGAGGTCAGGCATCTAGAGGACGGACTTATGATGGACAAACACAACAGATTCCCAATTGTGAATACTGTGGAAAAAGACATGGTGGAGTATGTTGGAAGGTATTGGGAGCTTGTTTACATTGTGGCTCCTTAGAGCATCAGATTAGAAACTGTCCAATAACTTTAGGAGCACCGTCTAGAGTGAGAGAAGGATCAATGACATAGAGGAATATCCAACAGAGCAGAGCCAGTGGAGAAGGACAGAGAGGCAGAGGTAGGGGTAAAGCTAATTCAACAGGTCCTAGTGTTAAGACTGAGATACGGAGTAACCAACCACAGTCCTAAGCCACGATCTTTCCTATTACGAGACAAAAGGCACATAAATCCCCAGATGTTGTTGTATGTGTGTTGCATGTCTTTAATTTTGAGGCATTTTCATTGCTAGATCCTATATCTACACATTCATTTATTACCCCACATCTGGCATCTAAATTGCATTATGAGAGAGGTATTATTAGAGTTGACCAGGCTGAGTTGAAAGCTAATTTGATAGTATTGCAGTTGAAAGAGATAGACCTTATTTTAGGTATGGATTGGCTTACTGTTCATAGGGTTGTGATGAATTGTTACACTAAGGAAGTTATTCTTAAGTCTCCTACTCAACCAAAGGTGAAATTTCGAGTTGATAGTCAAGCAGTGCCAGGCAGATTGATTTCATCAATGAGTGCTTTTAGACTAATTCGAAGTAGATGTGACGCCTATTTAGCCTATATGACTGATACCTGAGTTAAGCAGACATTACAAGATATGCCTAATGTTAGGAATTTTCTAGAAGTTTTTTCCATTGAATTATTGGGATTACCACCAGATAGTGAAACGAAGTTCACCATTAACCTTGTCCCTGGTACTGCTCCTATATCTATTCCTCCTTGTAGGATGGCACCTATGGAACTTAAAGTACTTAAGACTCAGTTATAGGAATTGTTGGACTAGGGTTTTATCAGACCTAGTGTGTCATATTGCAGAGCTCTAGTTTTGTTTGTGAAGAAGAATGATGGGACTTTGAGATTATACATTGATTATAAGCAATGAAATCAGGCGACAGTGAAGAATAAATATCCCTTACCAAGAATAGATGATTTACTCAATCAGTTAAAGGGAGCTCAGGTTTTTACTAAACTAGATTTCAGGTCAAGGTATTATCAATTGAAAATAACATAAGCTAATGTACCAAAGAGGGCATTCAGAACCAGTTATGGACATTTCAAGTTTTTGGTGATGCCTTTTGGATTGATGAATGCTCCGTCTGCCTTTATGGCATTGATGAATGAAGTATTCTAACCTTACTTTGATCACTTTGTTATTGCATTTATAGACAATATTGTAGTTTATTCGAGGAGTAAAGAGGACCATTTTGAGCATTTAAGGTTAATTTATAGATAATGAGGGAGAAGCAATTGTACACCAAGTTCAGTAATTGTGAATTTTGACTTGATCTGATTGTTTTCTTGGGTTATATAGTGTCTAGAGAGGGTATACAAGTAGACCTAAAGAAATTTGACGCCATGATGAAATGGGAACCACCTAGAAATGTGTCAGAGATTCGAATTTTTCTTAGGCTAGTAGATTATTATAGGAGGTTTGTTAAGGGCCTCTCATTAATATCAATCCCTTTGACAAAGCTTCTAAGGAATAATGTACCTTTTCAATGGACTGATGAATGTTAAAGGAGCCTTGACGAGTTACAACATTGATTAACTACGACACCGATGTTGGCTATTCCATCTAAATTTAGAGGATATGTTGTATATAGTGATCCTTTACACCAAGGGTTAGGGTGTGTTTTGATGCAGTATGGTAGAGTGATTACTCATGCTTTGAGACAGTTAAGGCCTCATGAGTTCCATTATCTAATTCATGATTTAGAGCTTGCTACATTAGTGTTTGCTTTGAAGATTTGGAGACATTATTTATATGGCGAAACGTTTCAAATTTTTACAGATCATCGAAGTTTGAGATATCTATTGTTGGAAGCCGTTTCTAGAGAACTCTGAAATCATAAGACGTGAGTGTATTACCGTGTAGGGTTATTTTCTTGGAATCTCATTAGCCATCATCAGTTTATCTTCATTCTCATTGTCACAACCCAGTACCACATCGGGCCTATGACAAAACCATTCCATACCCGAGCGAAGGATATTTACAATATCCTTGATCCGACTATGTAAGGCTAATTAAATCTCTCTCTCTTTTTTTTTGAAAAATTTGGGCAACATAACGGCTGTATTTTAAAAATCCCAAACTTGCAATCAATTTTAAACATACTTCTACTTTCTCATCAAAAATTTTACCACAACTTCAGGACTTTAAAATCCGCTCAATGCTACCTCAACAACAGCATCAAAGTTCATATATAAGGTCTTTTATAACAACAAACAGTCAAAAGTTAAATTTATATAATCATAAAGTATATTAACATAACCAATCTAATAAAAACAGTAAAACAGTTCATGAGCCACTATACAACTAAAATCCAAGATAGAAAACTACCCATGTGCAGTAATGTCCCGAAAACGTCAAAAAACTATACGATCCTCATAGAGCTTCAAGCTCGTTAAATTAACATACATAGTTGGAAAGCGGAGGGAGATGAGTACATACTGTACTCAGTGAGTAAGAAAAACATATAACGCGAATAGGACTCAATACCCACCGAGACGGTAAAGATAAACTATAAAGTGAACATACAACATGTAGAAACACATAGGCCTAGCCCATGATGCAACATATACTAGTTCGTAATCATATAGGCCTAGCCTGTTAATACACTCATTCGGTGAACATAGGTTCCAATTCTAGTACACAAAAGCATAAAAAAACATCATATGTATAAATCAAATCTCATTAGAAAACAAATATCAGGATAAGCCAAAGCAATCATGTGTGACACCAATAGTCGACCAAACTAATGTGCACACCCACTGTTCCTTAGTGTTGGCTCAACTTTTGTTTATGGTGAGTCCAAACTACAGTCGAAAAGAGAGTCATGACCTTAGGTGATGACCTCGTTGGTGTCTAAACCTTAGGTGTGGAATCACCCACAATTCCTGTCAAAATGTTGATATGGGGACTCGACTTTTATGTACCAACTTCAAGGGTACGGGGGTTGCTTAATAAGTTATGCCTAGCACACGATTGGCCAATCGTTTGCTCACCAATCACAAAAATTATATACAAACAATCACAAAAATTATATACAAAAATTAAGTACCAAAAATCAAGTAAAGCATTATGCCTTTACTTATTAGTCCAACCGATCAAATGAAACCTTGTCGTGACTCTAAGACAAAAGAGAAAATGTACACGTAGCATATCTGACTCAGTTATGCATATGAAAGTTCCAAAACATTATTTCGTGAAATAAAAGTCATCTTTTGCACTCCAAGTGCAAAGTTGCTCAAAAATGTAGTTTCAGAAAAATAAAAAGTTATCCATTGCATTTTTAATTGTAGGTTTGTTAAAAGTAATATCATTTCTCAAAATACGAAATGAAAAGATCAGTTGCACTCCAAGAGTTATTCAAAACAATGTCATTTATTAAATACCTAAGTATATTAGCATCCATTTGAAATTCAATTTTATCATACGTTGCTTAGGTTCTAAATTCACTTACAAGTCATCATGCATGTCTTATAGAGATCTAATCCCATATGACAAATTTGGTCTCTCAACTCACCTCAAGAAAAGTTATACACTCTCTTAGCTTCAACAATCCTCGGTACGAGCTCCTTGATTCACAACTCCCTAGCCTTTATTCATAAAAAAAGGACATACAATGTATTTACTACTTAAACATAAATTTCATATTTATACACCTTCACAATAGTGTATAAAACACAATATCACTCCTTATAAGTTATAGAATTTGACCATTAAATTTCTCACATGGTTACTTCCTTACTATTCACATTAACTTTCCTTTTGCATTTTCTAAGGAATTTAAAACCTTTAATCCCATACTTACTCATTTCAAAACATAATTAAGCACATCTTTATCCAAGTACATTATGCCATTACTCATCAATCTAAGCAACAATTCAAGTTCACTCTAAGTAAACACAAAAGTGTTTTCCAATGCATACCATTACAAAGCCTTAAATCCTAAGCCAAGTTCACTTAGGCTTTTTATCAAACACCTAATGTGCATGACTTTCAAGTCACATTTTCAATACTTTATCATATAATTCATGATCCTATCATGTCATATAGTAACACATCTAGTCAATAACACATTCCACCACTCCATTTAAACCAATTTCCTTCATCTAAGCTACATTTATCAATTGCACAACTCATTACATCAATCCTCCTCTTCTCCATCATTTCGATCCAACCTTAACCAACATACATCTTCTTCATTCTTCATCTTTAATTCACATCATATATGTATAATTAACACCATAGAATTCATTTAGACCATCAATTTCAAAAGATATTCAAAAATTCACAAACTTTCACCAAAAAGGGACATTTCGGTTTTTGGCTTAAAGAACCCTCTCCATGACACATTTCATTCATATAAACCATGTTTCATGCATATTCAAGCATGGAGAACAACATATCTTAACACCAAACTCAAAATCCTATTGTAGAGAGAGATGAGACAAATTTTACCTAAACTTTCATTTCATGATATCTTCAAATCCTTTGAGAATTTCTGAAATATAATGATAGATTTGAGTTCCTTGACCCTAAATTAGCTTAGAACACCTTAATTTGGTTTGGAGAATCAAAACAAAGGGTAGGGTAGTGAATAGTCAAAATTTGGTCTTCGTCTCCTCTATTCTCCTTTCTTTTAATTAAAACAACATGTTTTAAGTCTTTAGTAATGGGATGCACGACCATGAATGAAGAAGGTTCTAGAATATTGACTCTTCTTTGACCAAAATATGGTGAAATTACCTTTTTGCCCTTAGGTTATATGAAATTACCATTTTACCCTCCAAATGTTACCTAAATTTGTAATTAAGCCCAAAATTTAGGAATCAACAAAATTGTTATTTTTTTTGGTCCTAGAACTTTTGTAAATAGTAATTAATCCCCTTAAATTTATAAAATTGCATATTGGTCAACCAAGAATTGAAAAATTACGTTTAAGTCCTTTAACTTTTAACAATATGCAAATAAGCCCTTATGTACATCAACTTTTCCAATTAAGCTTTCTAAGTGTCCGATAAGTCTATAAATCATGTCTAATCACCTATAAGACATTAGAACACATTTAATTCAACCACCATGGTCATATCCATCCAATGGACTTGGTTTTACACACTCAGAAGCTTATATGTCGGAAATCTCCAAGATTTCGCATATCGATGAACTCTAAGTTCATGTAAGGGCATATAACATTATAAATCGTTAACATATATGCCCAAAGGACTTAAATACATATTTTAACTCATATACAACAAGGTGTGTATCAGTATACCATTTGTAACAGCCTAGACCACCTACCCACAGATATTGTCTGCTTTGGGTTGGCCCTTGGGCCAAACCCCTCACGGTTTTGCTCTTCCCACCCTTGGAAAAACGCGTCTATAAGGAAGAGGTATCCATACCCTTATAAGACAAACTTTGTTCTCCTCTCCAAATGATGTAAGATCTCTAACTCTCCACCCCCTTAGGGGGCAGCATAGCTGTCACAACGGTTTAGGTACCAGCTCTAATACTATTTGTAACAGCTCAGACCACCCGCCCATAGATATTGGCTTTTTTGGGTTACCTCTAAGGACAAACCCCTCATAGTTTTGCTCTTCCCACCCTTGAGAAAGTGCATCTATGGGGGAGAGGTATCCATACCCTTATAAGGCATACTTCGTTATCCTCTCCAACTAATGTAGGATCTCACATTTACACACTTAAAAGCTTATATGTCGGAAATCTCCAAGGTTTCACATATCGATGAATTCTAAGTTCATGTAAGGGATATAACATTATAAATCATTAACATATATACCCAAAGGAATTAAATACATCTTTGAACTACTATACATGTATGTATCAATATATAGTAGCATCTCCAAGTATAGAAAAATACAAAAGGGCTCAGAGAGTCGGACGTTACAATTTCTCCCCCCTAAAAGAGTTTCATCCTCGAAACTCCTAAGTCGAGGACACAAATAAATGGGGTACTAACATCTCATAGTATCCTGAAGCTCCCATGTCATCTCTTCGACCCTGTCACTCTTCCAAAGAACTTTGACCGCGGGTACCTCCTTGCTGCATAATTTCTTTATCTGTTGATCCAAAATCTAAACTGGTTTTACCTCAAAACTCAGGTCTTCTCTTAGCTCTACTGGAGGTGTCTCCAAAACATGAGATGGATCCGATAAGTACTTTTTAAGCATCGAGACATTGAACACATTATGGATCCTATCCAAGTTTGGTGGCACTTCCAACCGATACGCCACAGTCCTGACACGCTCCAAGATGTAGAAAGGTCCGATATATCGAGGGTTTAGCTTCCCTTCACTCTAAAATCTAATAATACCTTTCCATGTTGATATCTGAAGAAAAATCATGTCACCAACTTGAACTCTAATGGTCGTCGCCTCTTATCCGCATTACTTTTTTGATGATCCTGGGTAACTTTCATCTTCTCTCGAATGACTTTTATCTTTTAAGTGGTGACTTTTATCAATTCAGCTCCTTCGATTTTGGTTGTACCAACCTCATCCCAACACAGAGGTGTCTTGTACTTCCTCCCATAAAATGCTTTATATGGTGGCATATCAATACTTATATGATAACTATTGTTATAAGCAAATTCTATCAAAGACAAGTGTCGGTCCCAACTCCCTTAGAATTCCATCACATATGCCCTCAACATGTCCTCCAGTGTTTGAATGGTTCTCTTTGACTGACCATCGATCTGGGGGTGAAAGGCAGTACTAAACTTCAGTTTAGTCCCTAAAGATTCCTAAAATTTTGTCCCAAATCGTGAGGTGAATCTCAGATCCCTATATGATTTTATAGAAACTAGCACCCCATGCAGTTTCACAATTTCATCGATATACCGCTTTGCCAATCTCTCCAATGAGTATATTGTATGGATAGGAAGAAAATGAGTAGACGTTGTCAGTCTATCCACTATAACCCAAATAGCATCGTGACCCTTCAATGTACGAGGTAGTTTAACTATAAAATCCATTGTCATATGCTCCCACTTCCATTCTGGAATAGGCAAAGACTGTAACATACTTGCTAGTTTCTAATGGTTTGCCTTAATATGTTGACAGGGAAGGCATCTGGCCACAAATTTTGCTATCTCTCTCTTCATCCTTGGCCACCAATAACTCTCTTTAAGAGTTCGATACATCTTAGTGCTACCAAGATATATAGCATAAGCTAAACTGCGAGCTTCCTCCAAGATAGCTCACTTGAGACTCTGGTCATTCGGCACACAATCTCTATCTTTGAAGACTAATAACCCGTCTTCTCTCAGTTTGAACCCACCCTTCACTCTTTTCAGATGGCAAGTCCTCCCGAATGACTCTTAACTTGAGATCGTCAGCTTGCGATCTCCTGATCTCATCAAATAATATCGGCCAAACTTCAAACCGTGCTAGCAATGTTCCTTCATCCTCTGCCACTAAGAGTCCAACCCCAAGGCTTTGCACACTCATCAAATACATCATATAAGGATCTTGCCTAACAGTTACTGGCAAATAGGATTTATGACTCAATGCATTAGCTACCACATTTGCTTTTCTCAAGTGATAGTCGATTATTAAGACATAATCCTTAGTCAATTCCAACCATCTTCTTTGTCTGAGGTTTAGCTCCTTTTGTGTCATTAAGTACTTCAAACTCTTGTGGTCGGTGTATATACAACAAATCTCCCTATAAAGATGATGTCTCCAAATCTTAAGTGCAAACACTACCGCTATGAGCTCCAACTCATATGTAGGATAATTTAGCTCGTGTTTCTACAGCTGTCTAGAAGCATATACGATCACTCGCATGGCCTGAATAAGTACACAACCAAGTCGTTGGTAACTGGCATCATTGTATACCTCATACCTAACCCCCTAGGTAGGTAGGGTAAGCACTAGTGCAGAAGTCAATCGCCTCTTTAGCTCCTAGAAACTCGCTTCACATTTATCATCCCACTGCAATTTTACCCCCTTTTTGGTAAGCCTCGACAAAGGGGTTGCAAGTACTGGGAAGTCCTCAACAAATCTCCGATAATAACTAGCTAACCCCATAGAGCTACTGACTTCTGTCACATTCTTGGGTTGTCCCATTCAAGTATAGCTTCCACTTTCTTCGAGTCCACAAAAATACCTTCCCCTGATACAACATGCCTAAGGAATCCTATCTCCCTCAGCCAAAACTCACACTTTAAGAACTTCGCATACAACTGTCTTTTTCAAAGTATTTGCAGCACAATCCAGAGATATCTAGCATACTCCTCTTCATCCTTAGAATAAATCAAAAGATCATCAATGAAGACTATGATAAACTGATCTAAATAAAGATGAAACACCCTGTTCATGAAATCCATAAATACTGCAGGTGTATTTGTCAATCCGAATGGCGTCACCAAGAATTCATAGTGTCCATACCTCATCCGAAAAGCAATCTTATGCACGTTATTCTCATTAACCTTCAACTGATGGTACCCAAACCTCAAATCTATCTTTGCGAATACTGTGGCTCCTCTTAACTGATCAAACAAGTCATCGACCCTAGGAAGTGGATATTTATTCTTAATGGTAACCCTGTTTAACTGCCAATAATCAACACATAAGTAGAGGGTCCCATCCTTCTTTTTGACAACTAATACTGGTGCTCCCTACAGTGAATGACTTGGTCTAATAAAGCCCTTGTCTAATAACTCTTGTAGTTGAATCTTCAATTCTTTCAATTCTACTGGTGCCATGCAGTATGGTGGTATAGATATTGGTGTCATCCCCGGGACCAAGTTAATAATGAAATCAAATTCCCGATCAGGTGGTAATCCAGGTAACTCCTCCGGAAAGACATCAGGGAACTTGTACACAATAGGGACATCTTCCGGTTCGACCCTCTGTACCGAAGTGTCAATCATATGTGTAAGGTATGCCTGGCATACCTGACGAATCAACCTCTTATCCTTGATCATCGATATCAAACAACTTGGGAATATCCGTTGGTCATTAGTAAATTTAATCAAGACTCCACCCTGAGGGTCAAAATCCATGGCTTTCTTAAAATAATCAACCCTGGCACGATACCTCTCTAACTAATCAATCCCCAATATCACCTCGAAATCCCAGAGATCGAGGGGAATAAGATTTGCCTCTAACATAACATCACCAATCTTTATCTCATAGGCTGTATATACTTCATCACAAGCCACTTACTCTCTAAGAGGAGTGACTACAATGAGAGGGGGATCTAACAACTCCAAGGGATGACTACAGTTCTCAAGCTCGGGTCGCAAAGGTCCAACCTTGCGATGACTTCCCCTTCCTCATCCAACCATGCTATCACTATAATTAAAGAAAAAGACATTGTTTAATAAAAGAGATCAAGCTAAGCCTAGCTTATCTGATATCCCAAACATCCCAAGGAATGTCGACAAGTACTCTGATCAAGGTCATAATCATCTGATCATTAAGGACGTCAACTTAACAATTCGAAACTCAACTTCTTGACCAATGACTTTTGACACCCAGACTCGACTCCTAAGGCTCATGAACTTTTTGAAAATGGAAATAACAATTTTGAAAACGTAAAAACTAGGCTCAAATACATTTAGTGATGGAAGGCTTGAATAATATGAATAATTCCAATGATTGTATGGAAGTAAATGAAAAAGACGGGGGTATGGAATGATACTATAGAGATGTATTTAATCTCCTTGATGGTTGAAGAAGTGAAGAAGGGAAATCGAACGACTACTATCTTTTCTAAATATGGTTGGAAGAATATTAAAGCAAGGCTTCAAACAAAATTCAATAAGGAGTATACTGATATTTAATTGAAGAACAAGTATAACGGATTAAGAGCCAGATTGAAGAATTTCAATAACTTACTTAAAGAAACAAGAATAGGTTACAACTCTTCTACTAGTGAAGTTAATGCTAAAAATGAATGTTGGGAAAATCTATTTAAGGTAAAAATATGTCTTTTGTTTTATTAAGATATCATATTATATAATATTCATTCTCATTTATCTTTTTCATCATTATAGGTACATAAAATGACTTACAAATTTAGGAAAAAAGGATGTAAGGAATTTTTAGACGTGAGTCATATTTTTGGAGATACTACTGCAACTAGTGTGCCTGCACATCCATCAACTAATTCTCCGTCGAATAGTACAGAAGAGAAACATGGAAATGATATTGATGAAGATTACTCGTGTAATGAAAAAGAAGATCAAGATAAAAGTTCTCCGTCTAAGAGAAAGAAATCTCCTAAGAACAAGAAGGTAAAGAAGACATTCTAACATTGCAGTACTTATACTTAGTGAACAATTAAAAAGGAACAGTGATTTAGTTGAGAAAAACTAAGTCAAACATCATCCACTGTAGAAAATAGATCTCAAGAGTCTAACATAATGATAGAATGTCTGAATTCTTTAGATGAATTAGGCGTTGAAGGTGTGCAATATGGAAAAACTGTGAAGGCTTTACATGATTTTCTACTTTATAGGGATATTTTTTTGAAGATGACACAAACAAGGAGCTGGATTAGATTATGTCGCTTTAGTTATATTTTCATGTTATTGCATATCAATTTTTTATTGGTTTGACACTTTTATATTAAGCACTATTTTATATTTTGAACATTTTAAGATTATACTTCGTATGAATATTTGAATTAATTTTAAGTTTATATTTTGTATGAATATTTTTCTATACTTGATTGAATATTTTATTAATTATTTAATGTTAACATTGTAGATACATGAATTTCTTATTAGATTTTGAATCAGATTCTGATGATGAATAGAAGAAGGTAATCATTATTTTTGTAGTTGGGGGAGAGAACAAATATTTTCATTTATAAAAGCAACCATGTAGAACTTCTGCTCTACTAGGTCATGATTGCTTATTAGAACTTTTAAATGAGAATCTTACAAAGATTTATGAAAACTTGAGAATGAGAAAGATAATCTTCTTAAGCTTATGTGATGAGTTGGAGAGTTTAGGAGGCTTAAAGGCAACAAATCATTTGATTGTGGAGGAACAAGTAGCAATTTTCTTGATGACTATAGGG
>JAOQMP010105458.1:0-14653 GCA_027563575.1 Erythroxylum pedicellare
AGTATCGTTTTAGTTTGCTACACTACATTTTCTCGTTCATGTTAATGAGGTATTATATATACATGATTGTGTCACACATGACACATGCATTTAATACTTTTCCGTATCGAAAGCCTTGCAGGATGGAATGATGGACTTTTATTATCTTTGGATCAAATGTTTTGTTTTTAAACCTAGTCGACTAATACAGTAGCGTGACTTAACCAAGTTTTTAAGCTGCTTTCAACTTGATTCAATATCACAATTAAGTATTGTCCAAGAGGGAGAATGTTGGATATTTTTGACATTTCCCATAAAGTTGGACAACATTTAATTGCATTTTTTGGTTTTTCAATCACTTATCAATTAAGCTACATAATTTGATCCGGATAAAGATAATAAAGTAGACCAATAAATGATCTAAATTAATGGGTCAAAGTTTGGGAGAAAAATGGATCCTGAATAGTGTAGACTAGACCTATATTAAGCCTGTGATGGGTAAGCCCAATATGGATGTTTATATAAAGATTAAGGTCTCCTGTTGTTACTCATGTCATTCGTAAGCATAAGGATTCTTTGACTCGTTAAGAGACCTTATTTTTTTAGAAAATTGTAGAAAGGCTTGACCGTATTTTGATGAGCAGCTTTTGTGAAGGCGGCAGTGGATTAGCACTCATTATAGCCTCAGAAGGCTAGCTTGAAGTTATGGAACTGAAATTAAGTATTTTCCACGCTTCTTCATTTATTTCCCTTTCACATTCGATCCGAAATACGTAACTAAGGTCTTATTATGTGTTACTTTATGTATAGGATTCTCTTCTTTATTTTTATGCACTTAAACATCCATATTTAGTTGTGACTTGTTACCTAATTAGAAAACAAACCATCATTGTTTTTGCTTTATTGGAAATTACATGAATTGAACCCTCATTCTCTATAATTAATGTAAAAATATCATTCCTCTAAGCAGGTATGTTAATAGGAATGTTATTAGATAGAAAGCGAAATATATTTCTATTTTACAAATGATATAGCAGTTTGCCATGAGCAACAATAAAAGTTTAAATCTCTTGATTTATATCTATTAGCATAGTGTAATTTCACAACAAATAACCAAAGGCTTATGATTGAAAAGAAAGAATGGTTTTTGCTAAAATGACTCATCCTAGAGTTCCCCTTCTAGAACTTGAATGGAACCCTCATAGCGACCCCACAGTAGCCCTCTAATTGATATCTAACTCAACCGAAGAGTTCTTGTAAAGCTAAGTTGTTAAACTGTTTAAAAACTTTTATACTTTAAAAGTTAAAAGTGCGAAAAATAATGAAAGATTTTTTTTAACTTTCTAAATATCCAATACATAACAGCTACGTTTTCTAAGATTCCTAAATTTCAAAAACTTGTATAACACAATTTAAAACGGTTCTAGTATTTCATATACTATCTCAACTTTTAGAATGAGACCTCAAGTCCATATCACAAGCAACCACAAATATATAATTCTGATCATTTTAAAAGCATAATATATAAATATTAATTAAAAATATAAATAAAACATATATATTTTCCTAAATACATACAATGTTTCTTAAAAACAGTTGGGCTTGAGTTCAAATGCTTACAAACCTCATTTCTATTAAGGATCAATGCCCTCGTAGTTCATTAAGTAAAACATATTTACAATCCTAAAAATATTAACAAAATCACACTTTTAAACCCTTTCCAAAATAATTTAAAACATATATACAAATAATTAAGACAATTTCAAGAAAATACACATATAGCAAAAATGACACAAACACAGCAACATTCGACGATACAAGTAATCCTGTAGTGGAATCCTAGCTATTGTAGCACTTGTACGCATACTTGGGGTGCCTTATTTAAAAATATAAAAATAAGGTAAGCTAAACAAGTTCAACGAGTATTAATTGTTTTACTAAAAATTAAACTTTTTATAATAACATAACTGAAATATTCTCGTATACTAATAAAGCTTATGGTAAAGTACTTGCCATAAAAATTCATTCATGCATCATAAAAACTGGAAATAAAATAACATTTCGTAAAATACAATTTCAATTTTTCTAAAATACTATTTTAAAATGCTTTTTAGAATTAAACTCATAATATAAAATTTTCCATTTTCTTTTTTCTTTAAACAATAATTAGTGGTGGCAATAAGTTTTCTGAAAACTTTTATACTGAAAATAAGCCAACCACTAGAGTTGGTACCATATAGTGTCCTTGGTATATACACTTATAAATAAAGTAAGTGTAGTTCCATATTTAAAATTTTTCTCAATTTTCTTTTAAAATAAATAGTGGCAGCATTATTATTTTCATAAATTTTCTTACACAACATAGCTCATCACTAATTTCTTTACCCCACGGTAACCTAGGCATAAAGTTACGGAGCTGGTTGTACATTGCTTACTAGCAACTGTTTAACCACTAGTTACAGAGCTGGTTCTACATCACTTACTCGTAATAGGTTAACCTCTATAAACTGGTAGTTACAGAGTTCGTTAAATATCGCTTGCTCATAATAATTTTGGCTAACACTATATATACCCAATATGTGTAGAGGGGGACTTATTAGACTACTGACAGACACAATACCACTGGCTATTAGTAATTGACACTCCCTAGACACTACCATGCACATTTTAGGGTACTCCGACTGATAAATCTGTAATACATCGAGGCGTACCATAGGTTAAAATTTTATTTCTTTTTATCAACAAATAACATAATTTTAATGTAAATTTAAATCATATAAAATTTAACTTTCAAACCAAAATTGATATATTGCTAAATCATAAATTTATTTAGCAATATTCACTTGTAATATATCATTCACATAAAACTCAACATAAATATTCATTTCAAGATAAAATAAAAACTATTTGTATAAAATCAATTTAAAGTACACTCACTACTTGTTAGTTTCCTTTTCACCACTTTGAAATCCTTCACTTAACTTACTTTTCTGATTTGAAAACCTAATACAAACACATTCAACTCCTTAATATATTTGCGAACTAAATACAACATAAACCATTTCAACTTAATTACTGTCCACATACACTCCATATACTATTTTTTTTCTAAATAATAACATAACACTTCATTTAATAATTTCAATGTCACAAATGCACTTAATGACCATCCTTAATCACATTCACATGGCCATTACATCATAATCACACTTTTATACCAAAAATACCCTTAAGGCTAAACTTAACATATTTTACTGTAAACTTTTCCAATTCAATTCCATTTAATTTCTAGCACTTAGAACCAATCCAAATTCACTTCTATGACATTTTAATACACACATTTAAGCTATAAAATTTCATTAACACATTTTTACATAATCATGCACCCTTGGCTGAATTTCAACCAAAACCAATTCCAAATCAATTATTTTTCATTGCTTTATTTCATTAGCATCAAAATCATGCTATGAACATCATAAAACATCAAATTAAATTTTGGGTCATATCACATTAAAAACTCTAGCCATGGTTGAAATTTCATCTAATCATTTCCATGGTTTTTCTTCCATTCTTTCATCATTAAACTAACTTTCTAATGCCATTCATTAATTTTAAATCATCAAAAGGCAAAATAAAACACGTTAGGCAATGGATCTTAACTTTGACCAAGTTTGACCAAGGTTTCCCACACTAGCTTTCTTGATTTCTTTTCCTAATCACTTCAAATGCAATAGAACCTTGATATCGCATCATAAGGGTGCAATTCACACCATCAAAACCAAATCTAAACTATAACACAACAAATCTAATTTTTGAACAAAAGTAGTAAGTTTACCAACCCAATTTCTTCTTCCTCTTCACTTGGATGGCTATGGGATCTTGTTAGATGCTTGATTGGAGTTAGAAGAGCATGAAAAACTCCATGGATCACTTCTCTATGGCCTAGCTGAACCTCTCTCTTCTCTTTTTTCTCTTCTTTTCTTTTCTTTTTTCTCTCTCTTTCTTCCTTTTTCCATCAATGGCCAACCACATCATTTTAAAGAGATGATAATTTTGCTTAATCAAACTTTTTGCCCACCATTTTCATTAATAGCATCTCATAATTGTACATTTACCAAAACTTCTCATATTTATACTTTAACCCATGTCACTTGTCACCATTTAATTAGTTACTTTCCAAACCCATTAATTCTTGTTTATCTCATGAAAATCTTCCTATGTAATGAACATATGGAATTTGGATGTATTTGGTTGGACAAAAAAAACCATTTTGCCCCTTTTTTGAATTTAATGCATTTTATGCCCAAATAAATTCAAAAAAAAATGTGGTCACCCTAACTTCAAATTGACCATTAAATACTCTAATTGGGCATGAAGCATTCAAATTGGGTGCTTGAAAAATTTTAAATGGGAGAAAAATCACTAATTCCCATTATTTTTCAATAAAGGGCATTTTAGTCCAATAATTGCAAATATATTGAAATCTAACTCAATGGACTTATTTTTATCAAATGTAGTACTTTTTTAGACCATAATTTTTTTTGATAATTTCTAATCATTAGGGTCTACTCGTAAAAAATTTATTGTTAATAGACATCATTCGTCAAAAATACTATTCATCTGGGAATTTTTTATTGACTAAAAACTTTCTTCCTAAGGTACTAAGTCTAGGGTTTCACACATATAAACACCTTTAAATCTCAAAATGACCATTTTACCCTTTACCGAATTAAACTGATAAACATTTCCTAAATAAATTTGAAAAATATTCTACATAATTCTAAACCTCAAATTGACCTCAGTGTACTCTAATTAAACTTAAAACCCTTCAATTGCATGCTTAGAATAATTTTAATTGGGCACATTATACCTAAAATCCATGATTTTTTATACGGGTCTTTTTATTTGGAAAATTTTGGATTACCTAAATTCTATTCAAACAACCTCCGTTTTGACCTATTGTAGTTCCTAGGGACTCGAATCCTAATTCTGGAGCTTTTCATCATATTTTGAACAACCTTCATCTCTTTTCCCTTGGTCTATTACTCTAAACCTATACCTTGGCACTTCTTAGTCTCAACTCATGATTGATGTCTCCATATATGGGTATCTTCATTTCTTTTTTAAAAAAACTATTCCAAATATCTCCATTATAGGAGCTCACTAACAATTTTCTTAAAGTTCCTAACAATCTTTAATGTCAAGACTATAGTCCCAACATAATCTATAGTAGTTTCTATTGATTGCTTCCTTACTACTATAGGTCATAAGAGTTTTCTAAATCCTACTCTCCATTAATGTTTATGATGTAATTCATGGACATGTTTAATTTAGTCAATTTCACTATGCTCATCCTTTAAGATTACTTTCATTTTTCAGATGTTCCATAATCACATTTCCCCTGCAAACCTATCGATTTATTTTTCTTTAATGTAATATGATATGGGGAACTATCTAGATAAGCTTGGATAGCTCAACTTCCACTAAATCAATAGACCTTCTAGTCTGTTTTTACACTTGACCAAAGGTATATACCTTGTCTATCTATAAGGCTTTTCATAAGAGCTACTTTCATTTTGATCCTTTATTAAAACTAATTGTTATAACAGAAGTATTAAGATGGTCATTTACATAACTTCAATGTTAAATTGTCTAGTGTAATTTCAGAGTCTTTCTCTTAATTTTTACAATATCTTAAACAAAGTTACTAAGTCACAACATCTGTGTTGGTTAACAGTAAAATGTGTCTTAAATCAATTCTCTTTAATATCGTGAACTAAGCTACATAACTTATGGGAATTGTTTGCTACTAGTCTTTTACTAGGCCCTTCAAAGTAGATAAGAAAGATAAACTTTATTGTGTTTTATGAATTACATAAAACCATTATTTTTTAAAATATATAGTATGGTCGCATAGATCTTTCACACCACCATTATGGGGCTCTAATAATGGCATCTTCAATTTCAAGGGTAGTGGCTCTAGTAAAAGGGCCTTCAAAACCAAAAAAGGCCTACTTTTGATCTTGTTTTTATAATATGATGAGGCAATGTAGGTATATAACAATGCATTATGGGCAATATTGGGGCATTGTTTTGATTTGTAAGAATTTCACTTAAGGATGGTAATGAGTTGGGCTAGGCTCAGGTCACCTCTAGCCCTACCCTGCTCGATCTATGGGCTAGCCAACTGTCATTTTGTTAAATTAAAAAAAAGAGATCAGGTCGGGCTTAAAATGACGTTGTTTTGTAGCTTATCAAGCTCAAACAAGGCCCAGTTAACCCAGACCAGGCTGACCGAGCCAGACCATATTTGCCATCCCAAACTTCATGAATTGAATATTGTGCTTTGTTTCATATGGTGTGGCTTTCACCTATTGGGTACTCTAGGTTGGTTTCGATCTAATCACATATATATTTATAGGTATGATTATGAATTGGAGGGCTAGTTTAATACCAGTATATGTTGTATGCTTTTGATTATTGCTAGCAGGTATAATCAAAGTTGCAATATGGCTATGAAGGTAGGGGAGAAGGTGGGTCTATAAGTTTTATTTTAATTAGAATAAAGAAAAATGTAGGTGTGGTAGCTAACTGTATTTTTTCTTAAGATTAACTAGTTATGGCTCATGATAGGCACTATATGATAAGTATGATTTTTCAGATATCTAGATTCTCTATGCCTAGACCTAGCTAGAAAGTATGTTATCAGGCTTGATGTATTTGTCTCATTGACTTACAAAACTAAATGCTAGAATGTTTTCTAGCGTTTGGAATATGATGATCAAACCACTAAAACATAGAGAGAGAGAGAAGATAAGTGGGTAGGTAAAATATAACCTCATTCTTAGGAACAATAATCTCCTTTATAGTGACTTATAGGCTTATGAAAGTGTAATACTTATTTTCATTTTATACAATCCTCGGAGGTTTTTAGCTTTATGGACCTATCTTTGGTCTTTGAGCTTTAGGCACACCTATATAGGTAACTAAGAAAAGAAACATATTGATGCAACTAAGGGTAATTCATAATGATAAAGCACTATAATTCCTGTAAGACATAACAACACAACGAGGAGGAGGACTAGCAAATAGAACTATCAACAAAATATGGTTAAGAAAGTTAGACCTAATAGTGGACCACTTAGTTGGTACTAAATCTTGCATCATGTTTTAAGTTATTGCTTATTGACCATATGTTGATAAGGGTTGTAAAAGTGACAAAACTTTAATTTTTTAATCTATTTCTGTTCTGAATTGTTTTCTACTATATCTAGTTCCCTTTATGTCTTTTTGGTAGTATTATTGAAACTGTGTAATTATTCCATCTATGTGCAACTTATTATTTTATATATGAGTTGTATATAATATAATTGAGAATAGTTTATTTCCATTGCACCAAAATCGATGCATATGTGTAACTTTTGTGATTTTTCAAACAAGCGGTAGCCAGTTGGAAGTTTTAACCACTCATCCACTAAAACTGGTATATATATATGGACATGTCTTTTGAGCATTTATAATATCAGCTGACCAAATCAAATATAATTATGTTTGTTTGGTTATAGTCTTGTTTATCCTCTTATTATCACTTTAGGATGCAAATACCAATTTTTTCATATGGTAAAGCTATTAAAAAGTAACTATGAAGGGCCATTAAAAGGCCTAAAGATTTTTTTTATTCATTTCTAACAATAGGGTA
Organism: Erythroxylum pedicellare; assembly: GCA_027563575.1. Taxonomy (NCBI): domain Eukaryota; kingdom Viridiplantae; phylum Streptophyta; class Magnoliopsida; order Malpighiales; family Erythroxylaceae; genus Erythroxylum; species Erythroxylum pedicellare. The sequence goes on from JAOQMP010105458.1 coordinate 7,679, forward strand.
TATAAATTACAACGAAGTGCTATAGCATACAAAGAGTACATTGCTATCTACTTACTTAACCAAAATATTAAAACATTTGACTCAAGAATGTCATATCTTTTACAAGCACAAATTAATAGTAGATCTAAACATTAACCATATAATAACAAACCTATCAATTTATTTTTCTTTAATGTAATATGATATGGGACCTATCTGGATAAGCATGGATAACTCAACTTCCTCTAAATTGATAGACCTTCTAGCTTGTTCTTACACTTGACCAAAGGTATATAACTTGTCTATATATAAGTATTTTCTTAAGAGGTACTTTCATTTTAATCCTTTCTTAAAACTAATTGTTATAACAAAAGTATTAAGATTGGGCATTTACATAACTTCTATGTTAAATTGTCTAGTGTAATTTCAAAGGGTTTCTCTTAAATTTTACTATATCTTAAACAAAGTTACTAAGTCAGAAGATCTGTGTTGGTTAATAGTAAAACAAGTCTCAAATCAATTCTCTTTAATTTCTTGAACTAAGCTATAGAACTTATGGGAAGTGTTTACTACTAGTCTTTTATTAAGCCCTTCAAAATAGATAAGAAAGCTAAAAACTTTATTGTGTTTGATGAATTATACAGACCCATCAGTTTCTAAAATATATATTATGGTTGCATAGAACTTTCACACCATTATGGGGCTTTAATAATGATAGCTTGAATTTCAAGGGTAGTAGCTCTAGTAAAAGGGCTTTCAAAACCAAAAAAGGTGTGCTTTTGAACTTGTTTTTATAATACAATAGGGCAATATAAGTATATGGTGATGCATTATGGACGATATTGGGGCATTGTTTTAATTTTTAGGCATTTCACGAAAGGATGGCAATGAGTTGAGCCAGAATCAGGTCACCCCTAACCTTACCCTCCTCGATCTACGGTCTGGCCAACTGTCGTTTTGTTTAAATTAAAAAAAGATTAGGTCGAGCCTAAAATGACGTTATTTTGTAGCTTCTCTGACTCAAACAAGGCCCAGTCAACCCTGACCGAGCCGACCGAGTCGGATCATATTTTCCATCCCTAACTTTATGACTTGAATATTGTAGTTTGTTTCATATGGTGTGGCTTTCACCTGTTGGGTACTCTAGGTTGGTTTTGATTTGATCACATATATATTTATGGGTACGAGTTTGAATTGGAGGGCTAGTTTAATACCAACAGTTGTTATATGCTTTTGATTATTACTAGCAGGTATAATCAAAGTTACAATATGGCTATAAAGGTAAGGGAGAAGGTGGGTCTATATGGTCTATTTTTAATTAGAATAAAGAAAAATGTAGATGTGGTAGCTAACTGTTTTTTTCTTAAGATTAACTAGTTATGGCTCATGATAAGTATGATTATTCAAATATCTAGATTCTCTAAGCCTAGACCTAGCTAGAAAGTAGGTTATTAGGTTTGATGTACTTATCTCATTGACTTACAAAACTAAATGCTAGGATGTTTTCTAGTGTTTGGCATATGATGATCAAGCCACTAAAACATATATATATATAGAGAGAGAGAGAGAGAGAGAAGATAGGTGGGTAGGTGAAATATAACCTGATTCTTGGGAACAATAATCTCCTTTATAGTGACTTGTAGGTTTATGAAAATGTAATACTTATTTTCATTTTGTACAATCCTCAGAGGTTTTTAGCTTTATGGACCTATCTTTGATCTTTGAGCTTTAGGCATATCTATACAGGCAACTAAGAAAAGAGACATATTAATGCAACTAAGGGTAGTTCATAATGATAACGCACTATAATGCCTGTAAGACTTAAAAGCACAATGAGGAGAAGGACTAGCAAATAGAGCTATAAACAAAAAATGGTTAAGAAAGTTTAGACCTAATAGTGGACCACCTAGTTGGTACTAAATCTTGCATTATGTTTTAAGTTATTGCTTATTGACCATATGTTGATAAGAGTTGTAAAAGTGGAAAAACTTTATTTTTGAATCTATTTCTTTTCTGAATTGTGTTATACTATATCTTGTTCCCTTTATGTGTTATTGTAACTGTGTAATTATTCCATCTATGTGCAACTTATTATTTTATGTATGAGTTGTATATAACATAATTTAGAATACTTTATTTCCATTGCACTACAATCGACGCATATGTATAGCTTTTGTGATTTTTCAAACAACAACGACTACCAGTTAGAAGTTTCAACCGCTCATGCACTAAAACTGGCATATATACATAGACATGTATTTTGAGCATTTATAATGCCAGCTGACCAAATCAAATATAGTTGTGTTTGTTTGGTTTCTATATTATAGTCTTATTTATTCTCTCATTATCACATTAGGACGTAAATAGCAATTTTCTCATGCGGAAAAGCTATTAAAAAGTAACTATGAAGTGAGATTAAAAGGTCTAAAGATTTTTTTATTCATTTCTAAAAATAGGGTATGTAAATGACAATGAAGTGCTATAGTATACAAAGAGTACATTACTATTTACATACTTAACCAAATTATTAAAACATTTGACTCAAGAATGTCATATCTTTTACAAGAACAAATTAATGGCAGATCTAAACATTAACCATATAATAGCAAACCTATCAATTTATTTTTCTTTAATGTAATATGATATAGGGACATATCTAGATAAACTTGGATAGGTTAGCTTCCCCTAAATCGATAGACCTTCTAACTTGTTCTTACACTTGACGAAAGGCATATACCTTGTCTATCTATAAGGATTTTCATAAGAGCTACTTTCATTTTAATCCATCCTTGATTAAAACTAATTGTTATAACAGAAGTATTAAGATTGGGCATTTACATAACTTCTATGTTAAATTGTCTAGTGTAATTTCAAAGGGTTTCTCTTAATTTTACAATATCTTAAACAAAGTTACAAAGTCAGAAGATCTGTGTTGATTAACGATAAAACAAGTCTCAAATCAATTCCCTTTAATTTCTAGAACTAAGCTACGGAACATGTGGGAAGTGTTTACTACTAGTCTTTTATTGGGCCCTTTAAAGTAGATAAGAAAGCTAAAAACTTTATTATGTTTGACGAATTATATAACCCATCATTTTCTAAAATATATAGTATGATTGCGTAGATCTTTCACACCATTATGGGGCTGTAATAATGACAGGTTGAATTTTAAAGGTAGTGGCTCTAGTAAAAGGGCCTTTGAAACCAAAAAAGACGTTCTTTCGATCTTGTTTTTATAATACGATGGGGCAATGTAGGTATATCACAATGCATTATTGGTGATATTAGGGCATTGTTTTGATTTGTAGGCAGTTCATGTAAGCATGGCAATGAGTCGGGCCAAGCTCAGGTCTCCCCTAGCCCTACCTTGCTCGATCTACGGGCTCGCCAACTATCTTTTTTTAAATTAAAAAAAGAGATTAGGTTGGGCATAAAACGATGTTGTAGCTTCTCCAGCTCAAAAGCAGCCTAATCAACCTGGACCAGGCCAACCGAGCCAAACCATATTTGCCATCCTTAACTTCATGACTTGAATATTCTAGTTTGTTTCATATGATGTGGCTTTCACCTATTGGGTACTCTAGGTTGGTTTCGATCCGATCACATATATATTTAAAGGTACCAGTATAAATTGGAGGGCTAATTAGTACCAGTAGGTGTTATATGCTTTTCATTATTGCTAGTAGGTATAATCAAAGTTGCAATATGGCTATGAAGGTAAGGGAGAAGGTGGGTCTATAAGTTCTATTTTAATTAGAATAAAGAAAAGGTGTGGTAGCTAACTGTGTTTTTTCTTAAGATTAACTAGTTATGGATCATGATAGGCACTATATGATAAGTATGATTTTTTAGATAACCGGATTCTCTATGCCTAGAGCTAGCTAGAAAGTAGGTTATCAGGCTTGATGTACTTGTCTCATTAACTTACAAAACTGAATGCTATAATGTTTTCTAGTGTTGGCATTTAATGATCAAGCCACTAAGACATATTGAGAGAGAAGAGTATAAGGAGTGCTATGGTATACACCATAGTTTTCGATTTGATGTTTATAGCGAATATAGGTTGACCGGGAAAGGGGAGTCCCCTGGGGGTAAAAGATAAACCCCCTTATTTGGTGTCTCTTTTCAAAAAGAGACTCCCGGGAATACCCCTCGGAAAGCAGAGCCCTTTCGAGCTTTTTCTCAATTTGGAGTTGGGTCGCCACAATTGAGTTTTCTTCTTCTTCTTCGAGCCCCCGGGAAGAAGAAATAGAATTTATGTGCAGTCTATGACCGAGCTCAAGGCGCCTCTCTACGTCGTTCTGTAACGGCAGGTAACCGTCAGGATCAACAGGCTGCTCTTGAGGGAAAACTGGATCCGGGGAGCCGGGTTGGGGGTCTGGTTGGTTTACGGACGAGCTCGTGCCCGCCGTTTCCGTTCCAGACGGGGGACTACCAAGCAGCGAAGTCCAACCTGGCGTCTCCGAAGACCCCGAAGGCATCATATTAAGATGACCCCCGATTTCATTACTAATACAAATAGCAGCAAAAAAGGATGCAAGAAGGGTACCACCCACTTCCCATCCCACACAGCGACTCAAATAGAGAGAGAGAATACGGTTCCACAGAGGGATTCCCGCCTTTGAAAGCAGGTCATGAAAGAAATCAATAGCGCCGAAACAAGAAAAAAAACAATAGCACAAATAGAGAAAGAACAAAACGAGCGACATTTTTACCAACGATATTCGAAGATGCATCTGACTTATATTACTTTCCCTCTTCTCTTGGCCGGGAAACTGGCCGTTTGTTTTTGGAGCAATCATCTTTTAGTTTCTTTTTTTGGCGGGGACGCGCGTTGTCCTCTCTCTTACGAAATTTCGTTGCCCGCCGAAGCTTACTACCTGGGAATGGCTGCGGCGTATCGGTTTATTCTTTTTCCTACTTTTTCCTTTTTTCACTCACGGAACACTTTTTTTTTTTTGAATTCAAAGAGGAACCCCCGAATATCTGCTAATAACAACTGATTATCCAACATTCCCTATAAAAAAATATGAGAAGGATGTTTAATACCTATATGCCTTTGCTTCCACTTAGACTCGCCTCCTCAAGGCTCACCGTGCCTGCCAAAGACATGTTGAGAAGAGGTCGATCTGCTAAGCTTTCCTCGTCACCTTGATCCTTCGCGATCTTGGCAACTATTTGCTCCTTACCTGCCTTTTGTTTCGAGTTTCCTCGAGCATGGTCCAACTCCTTTCCAATGATCATAGCTGACATATGTGCTACCGGTGTCATAGTCTCTCTCGTCCCACTAACGAATCTACAACAATTAACAAAGAAGGATTTTCACTATGCATAACCATCATACCTACCAAACTTGGATACAGCACTGTCTTTCCTGCCTTAAGGAAATCGATCCCCAATATCAACTCAAAATCCTCAAGTGGTACGACCATGCAATTCATCCTGGCACTTCAGCTCCTTATGCTCACTGGGACATTGTAACCAGCTCCCATCACCGCTTATGCCTTACCCGTAAGGGTCTTTACCTTCTTCGGGGTTTTGGTCATTTTAAGCCCTAACTTGTGCACCATCCTTTCCTCCACCAAGGAATGTGACGCACCCGTATCCTACATCGCAGTCACCTCTCTCCTATTAACCTGTATCTTCACATACATCAGTTCATCATAAGGATTAGGTTCTTTACTAACCGCATTCAACAATGCAATCAGATTTAGCGTCGCCTCATCCGAAGACTCTGCCTCTTCTTTAGCAATCAGGGTGTTTAGCTTCTCTTTCCTCGGACATTCTCTTGCATAATGTGATCCACCGCACAGATAACAAGCAACCTTGCCCTTTCTAGAGGACGTCTCCCCACTCTCGGACCCACCATTTTGCTTGCTTTTCCACTTGAAGTCTCCCTTATTGGAATCCTTCTTTTTCCCCTCGGTATTCTCCTATTGAGCATGGCCTTTACCCTTTGTAGAATTAGAGGAGTTTACCTTAGTTTTTTTCATTGCCCGAAAGTCCACTAATGCATCAGCGATCGCGATTGCACTAACCACGTCTTTCAAATTTTGCCTCTGCAACTCCATTTGCGCCCACGGTTGTAACCCAGACAAAAAGTTGAAGAGCTTGTCCTCGTCTAACATGTTTTCAATATCAAGTAAGAAAGAACTAAAAGATTTCACATAATCCCTTACCGATCCATCCTAAGTTAGCTTCTTCAAGGCATCCCCCGCAAGCCAATATGGGAAGAAATTGGTCCTTCAACTCCTTCTTCATGAGCTCCCATGTATCTACAGGAGTTCTACCCATGCTAATCTCTGTAGAGGTTGTCGTCCTCCACCAGAGCTTGGCGTCCCCATCCAAGTACATGGCCGTTACATTGACCTTATCAGCGTTAGATACTCTAGCAGCTGCAAAGTACTGCTTCATATCCCACAAGAAGTTCTCCAATACCTTAGCGTCCCGCACGCCTTCGAACACCCTCGATTCACGTACTTTCACAGAAGAAAGTTGCAGTATTGATCTTTCACCTCGCTCGACCTCAATTGTTGCAACAGCACGCCTCAATATAGTGATCTCGAACTGGGACTCCTCTTGTGCCTTCAACAAATCCACTATCTGTTGTTGCAACTGCTGGATCCTCGCCTCCACCATCTCGAAACGAGTATTAAGAGAGGTGACTTCTTCCTTCCCCTAAGGAATAGGTCCAAGGACTGTCTCCAACCTAGACACTCGCTCTGTCAAGTTGCCTACTGCCATTTCAAACTTTAGCTCTGATACCAGTTGTTACAAAGGTCACCTTGGTTCAAATTTTCACCCGAAGTTGCTTGCTCACACCCTTTGTACGGTAGTCTCACTTAGATCCGTTAAAGTAAGCCTTAGCCTTTCCCTACCCTCGAAGTGTTTACCTCGCACACACTCGAAGAAACAACGCGGAAGCAACAAAGAATATAAGCAACAAGAAAACACACAGAGATACGGTCAAAAGACCAACTTTATATTACTTTCCCT
>JAOQMP010105599.1:0-14636 GCA_027563575.1 Erythroxylum pedicellare
ATAATCTGATCAACTAGTGTTTAAGTTTTAATAAGGCTAACCAGATTCTGATTTGCACCTTTCTTTCTTTATTTCTTTTTTGTTGTTTTTTTTACAAATTAGGATATAATAACTTAAGTAGGAATCTGCACAATGTTACCCATAAATTTGAACATAGCAATCAAATGTTGGAATGAGCTACAGCATAAATAAACACTTAAGGATATGAAGTGTCACAAATAAACAAAGAACACAAATGGAGAATTTGCCCGTAAGTGAATCTGACGAGAAATGCAAAACTAATAATGGGAAAATGAAAAGGCACAAAGAGTCAAGAACACAATCTGTAGAATCTGCGTAAAAAATGAATCTAAATAGAAAATAAAGAGCTAACAATGAGAAAATGAAAAGACACAATCTGTGGAATTTTTTTAATAGATAAGAAGAAAAAATGAATCCAACTTGATTTAGAGGCCAAAGCTCTGATACCAACAGATGTAAACCCCAAAATGACTAAATTTGGATAGCCATAAAGCAAGACAGATTCCACCTCCAAGAAAGCTAAATCAGGTCACAACAAACACAAACAAAGGATAAAAAAAGGATTTGGACACCACACTCTAAAATAGATGAGAAGAGGGAGTGATAAGTCATATTTGAATGCCACAAGATTAAATCAATCTTGATAAGTTCTGTAGTTCAATGAAGAACCCAAGAGAAGTTTCTCTTAATTCTCATAAAAAGATGTCAAAAGTTGTTTCTGAATACATAGGATGCATATTTATATGCCCTAGGTCTAAACTTAACAAAAGAAGTGAAAACAAGTATATTTGGTATGCCTATTAGCCCAAAATTCATAATATCCAGCCTTAATGGGCCAATCATCCCATTTAAAACCCAACTAACTCTACTATATACCCACTAAGTACTTAGACCACATTAATAATACTTGGGCTGTGTGTTCTACCTTCAAAGCTTCTCTTTTGGCCCAAAATAACTTGTTTGCTGCAAATATCTTGAATTAGCCCATTAAGTGCTTCATCTTTTTGGCCCTTGGCCTTGTAATTAAACCATCTAGAATGTGCAAAGGGTTTTTAATAACTGTCTGCACATTAGATCCTTGGTTCTCATCACCCATCCTAGAGTTTCCCTTCCGAAAATCGAGTGGAGCCCTCTCGATGACCCTACGGTAGCCCTCTAATTGATATCTGACTCGACCGAAGGATTCTCGCAAAGCCAAGCCATTTAACTATTTAAAACCTTTTATAGTTTAATAACTAAAAGCCTGAAAAAAATTTCTATCATTTTATTGAAAATTTCGGTAGCATAATGACTACTTTTCTAAAGTTCCCAAATTTCAAAAACCTAGATAACACATTTTTAAACACTTATAATATTTCATGTACCAATTAAACTTCTGGAATGGGACCTTAGGTCAATATCACAAGAAATCACAAAAATATAATTCTCAACATTTTAAAAAAATCACGAAGGATCAAAGCCCTTGTAGTTCATTAAATAAAAGATATTTGCAATTTTAAAAATATTCACAAAGTCACACTGTTGAACTCTTACCAAAAATAATTAAAAACATATCACATATGTAGCAAAAATTACATAAGCATAATATCACCCAACGATATAACCAATTCTTTGGCAGAGTCTTAATTACTGCAAAACCTATATGCATTCTTGAGGTGGTTTGCTTAAAAACATAAAAATAAGAGTGAGCTAAACAAACTCAGTGAGTGTTAATCAGTTTACTAAAATATAAATTTTGCATAACTATATGATTGAAATAGTTTCATACAACAATGAAGCATATGGTAAAATATTTATGGTAACAATTCATTAGTGTATCATTACATTTGGTAATAACATAACATTTCGTAAAACACAATTTCAATTTGTCAAAAATACTATTTTAAAATGTTTTTTCAAAATTAAGCTTATTATATAAAAGTTTTCACTTTTGTTTTTTTTTCCTCAAACAATAAATAGTGGTGGCAATAAGTTTTCTAAAAAATTTTATATTGAAAATAAGTCATCCATTAGAATTGGTACCATAAGGTGCCTCTTAAATTACTTTTTAAAATAACAATACAGTACCCTAGGTATGAAGTCATAGAGCTAGTTCTACGTCGCTTACCTACAACTGGTTAATCACTAGTTACGGAGTGGGTTTTGCATTGCTTATTCGTAATAGGTCAACCTATATAAATCATCAGTTACAGAGTTGGTTCTGCATCGCTTACCTTTAACAAGTCACAGAGCTGGTTCTAAATCACTTACTCATGACAAATTTTGGCTAACACTTTATATACTCCATACGTGCAGAGGTCGACTCATTAAACTATTGACAGACATAATACCACCCGCTATTAGTAACTAACGCCCCCAGACACTGCCATGCACGGTTGGAATACTTTTACCTGTATAATAACATGTAGTGATCCTAATAGTGTACCATGGGTTAAAAACACGAAATCATTTTTCTTAGTACCTTAATGTTCGACATAAAAATTAAGCCATTTCGTAGCTAAAAAGCAATTCATAAAATTTTTTAAATCAATTATGGGACTATCACGATCGTGAAACTGAAAAATCTTATGTTTTAAATTTTCAACTTCTTTCAATCTCACAATCATACAATTGAATGCATATGTTAAAATCACATGCCATCAACTCTTTTGCAAGAACTTATTCATCTAAAACAATTGAAAAACACTCACATAAAACTTAACATAAATGTTCATTTCAAGTTAAACATTAAAAAAAAACTTTTGCATAAAAATCAATTTAAAATATACTCACAACTTGCTAGTTTCCATGTCATCACTTTGAAACCCTTCAGTTGGCTTTGTTTTCCAATCCAAAAACCTTATACAAATACGTTCAACTCCTTAATACACTTTCCAACCAAATACGTCATAAACTAAGTCAACATCATTACTTTCGACATTCACTCCATATATTAATTTTTCTCCAACTAATAACTTAACACTTTATTTAATCATTCCAATACCATAAATGCACTTAATGACCATCCTTAACCATATTCATATGATCATTACATCATAACCATAATTTTATACCAAAAATGCCTTTAAGGTTAAAATTAACATATTTTACACTAAACTTTTCCAATTCAATTACATTTTATTTCTAACACTTAAAACTAATCCAAATTCACTTTAGGCAATAATCTCACCTTTGACCAAGTTTACCAAAGCTCCATATGTTAGTTTTCTTGATTTTTCTTCTCCCAATTGCTTCCAATGCAATCAAACCTTGATATTACATCAAAAGGATGCAATTTACACCATCAAAACCAAATCAAAACTATAACATAACAAACCCAAATTTTCACCAAAACTAGTAAATGTACCTACCCATTTTCTTCTTCCTCTTCACTTGGATGGATATAGAACCTTATTGGATGGTTGATTGGAGGTAGAAGAGCATGAAAGATGCTTTGAATCACTTCTTCATGACCATAGCCGAACCTCTCTTCTCCTTTCTCTTTTCTTTTCTTTTTCTCTCACTTCCTTCCTTTTGCTCGTCCATGGTTAACGTTTCTCCTTATTTGCTCTTCTTTTCCTCTTTTGTTTTGGAATCTTACATGACTCTCTCTCCATTCACTCTCATCATTTACAACAAAATGAAGCAAAATGTCTTAAGTTTTGCTTTTTATACTCATTTAATGGATTCCATATGTCATCTTCCTACTAGTTCTCTTTGATGACTCACCAATCCGTTAACTTCTTGTAAAAAATACCAAATTGCACTTTAATGAATCTTTAATGAATACAAAAGGACTGAATTGTCCTCTAATGCATATAAAAGACCAAATTAGTCTTTACTGCATTTAATTCACTAACGATCTGAATTAAAATTCAAAAATATTATACATTTGTCTTATCATCAAATTGATCATAAAATACTCGAGTTAGGGCCAATACTTATTGATTGCATGTTTTAAAAAGATTTTGAATGGGTTAAAAATCCTCAATACCCATTATTTTCCAAATAGGGCATTTTAAGTCCTAAACTTTCAGAACTTCCAAAATCCATTTGACTGAACTTATTTTTGATCCATTTCAATATCATTAGACTTTAATACCTATTTTGGGTTTTTTTTAAATTTTAGGGGATGAGCCCCTAAAATTACTATTTTAGTGAAAATGATATTCACCTAAATTCACTATTTATTTGGAAATATTATTCACCGAAATTGTCTAGATTTCATTTAAAAGTATCACCTAAATCCTCAAAGCACATTTAAGGTCTTTTTAAAGCTCATTTGGACTCATTCCATAGCTTTTTGGAGTTTTTAGAAAATTTTATTGGGAAATTTTTGATCAAGTTCAAAACCATCTCTAGTCTATCCTGATCCCCATTATAACCTCAGTAATACATTTAAACACTTAAATTATTTTAATATACCATAAGTAAAAAGTACTTAATAAAATGCATATATATCACATTACACAGTACAATAATCAAACTAGGATATTACAAGAACAAATGAAAATTATTAAAAAGTAAAATTATTCTTACTGAAAAAGTTGAGAGGAAAACCAAAGTTGTAGAGCCAAAGGCGAAAACTAAACAACACTTAGTGTAAGTACTATGCTCCAAAAATGTTTGGAGTCATAGGAGTTTTCTACTTTTTTAGCTATTTTACTTCTTATCCAAATCTTCTAATAAAAGGAAATACCCTAATAGACTTGTAATTGGAATAGAACTTCCGAATAACAAGGATTTACCAATTTTGAATGGTAAATATTGTCCCCAAAAAGATAACTAAGGAAATAATTCTCCTAGAAAGTAGGAATCAGTAGATTGCTTCAATTTTTACATAATAGAGGGTATTTTCAGCTTCATCATCTATATGCCCACGCAATATCCAATTGCCCATGCTAGTCATCTTTTGAATTATATATTACAAGATTTTAGCTGATTTACATGTCCATGCACTCTTAATCACTCATGGATGCCTTTTCATTATGACTTCTTAAATTCCTTTTACAATTCCTTTCCAATTTAGCCAATTTTAGCTTCTTTTATCCAAAACAGCTCCACATCTCATAACCTCCAAAAACAATGTAAAAACACCATATGCAGAATAATATCCATCCAATATGCTCCTAAAATATCCCAAAATGATATGTAAATTAGTAACCTATCAAACTCCCCTACACCTAAATATGTGTGTACCCAAGCATTCAAAAGACTTGAAAATAAAACAAAACAAACCTAAACAAATCTATTTACAACACTTTGAGAACTTTAGCTAACATGCATTATCTTACCGAACCAAGATCACAATCAGGCCACAAGCATTTCATAGGATTCAACTCTAAAATAAACATCAAAATTCCTAATGACCTTTCCAAACTCAAAATGCACTAGATTTAACTTCACATGAAGATTCACTCAATGCACCTAAGAAGAGTTTATAGAACATTTCACTCATATTCGCCACAATAGAATGACATTACCATATGCTTACAAATATATTACTAACAACTTGTTGTGAATTTCATTGCAACAATCAAAAAGGTCTTTTATTTGGTTGTAATGAGGCGAAGGACAAATGTTAGATGAAAAGGCTATTTAGGCTATATTTATCAAAGTTAATGTAAACTACATTGCTCAACTTCCACCTTCAAGAAAATAAAAAGTCCCAGTAATGGTAATAATTGATGTTCAATTATCACAACTTGAGGATCAGTTTTACAAAAGATAACCATATGAACACTTTATAACCCAATTAATAGATTAACTCATGGTTGCACAATGAATAATAAAAAATTTGAAGCACCATGGTTAAGCGTACTTTTCTTTCCTTTTTAAACTTGTGCCTTTTTTCTCTTTTTTCTTTTTTTGAGCATTTCACAATCTTTCCTCATCAAATTTCAAGAACATCATAAGATAAGATATCACTTTGACCATGTTTGTTACCATTACATGTCAACCTCAAACCACAAACCAGTAAGTTTAAGCAACTAGTCATCCATTCCTTTAATAACAGGTTGAATACAAAAGTCAAAACATAAGGCTTAGGCTAATTTTATGATTTTTGTTTCAAAGGAAAAGGTTAAGGCTTCAACTAGGTTAACTAAGTGAATTAACACATAGGGTAGGTTTTAAAAAGTCAAAAAGGGTTAATCCTAAATGCCTTTATCAGTTTAATACACCAAATTCACTAGTGGTCTCAACTTATATAATAGAGCAAGTTCTAGAATGATAAAACCATATGCGACAACACTCAATAAGAAAACAAATTAAGCATAAAGAATGTAATTGCTATTTAAAGGCTTAATCCTCACTTATTTAAGTAGGCCTTTGTCAAATCTTGCACACTTTTCATTCAAATCAACCAATGCGAAAAAAAGATAGTCATTTTATCACCAAATCACTATTCATGCTTACAATCCATCATGTTTTCCCAGTTTGACAAAATAATGCACATTAACTTACAATTTTTTTCAACAAATTCAAGAAATCCCTCCTCTACACCTAAAATCTACATTGTCCTCAATATAGAAAAACACAAAGCACAAAACACTAAAAGGAAAGAAAATGTAACAAGAACATAACTCAAGTCACAATGAACACCAAAAATTAACAAAGGGGAGGGGAGAACAGAAAACAAAAAATGAACAAAGAAAAAAATGCCCTAGATAAGCTATAGTGGAGGAGTTGAGTGCTTTAGGTCTAAGGTTTTTGAAGCTGATGAGGATGGCGATCTAGGAGTATGGTTATACGCAACAAATTGGAAGTAGGTTTTCATTATATGGCACAAATTTTTGTATACTATTCTGAGGGTGCAATATTTACCTTCCCATTAGCTTTGTTTTTCCTCCCGTGTTGAAAATTATCAAGCACCACTAAGGGCATCTTGTAATGGTGGAAGGATAAATTAGATACTGGCATTGTGCGATTTATGACAACCTTCAATGAAAGTTGTTGCTATTATTTGGGAATTTTTCCCTTTTGTGGAAGAAATTGGATGCAGGAACTTAGTTAAAGGGTCAACTTGCTTCTTCTTCAATGGGGTTTTTGTCATTGTATTTCTACAACACCAAAAGTAGTAATCAAAATTAACCATTAAATCAATGCAAACCTACCAGTATCGCACAAGAGCAATGTTTCAAAAAATTCAATAAGGCTCAAAATTATTGTGCAATGTTTTACCGGGGAAGAGAGCGGGCACGGATGAATGATGGGGGAATGATGAGTGAAAGGATTTTAGGAGAGATGAGATGAGAATGGACGGGTTTAGTGAAGAGGTAGAGAGAGGGCTACACTGATGGGCTTTTTTTTTTCAATAACAACACAAATACTAATAAAATAAGAATTAAAAAAATCATTGGGTTGCCTCCCAATCAGTGCCTTCCTTCATCCTTCAGATTGATTTATAAATGCGATGAAAGAAATGAATCCCTTCTACAAAGGAGACGTCCAAATTGTCAATGCATGGTTTAAGTCTATGATCATTTACTTTAAATATTTCGTTAATCTCTAAACTTTTAATCTTAACAAAACCATGGGGAGAAATATTTCTGACAAGATATGGTCCAGTGCATTAACTTACCAGCCATGAGTTTCAATTGTTAATTGTAAAGTAGGATTTTTTGGCCTACTAAAAATTGTTTTCTATGTCATAATTTATCATGTAAGTATTTGATCCTCTCTTTGTGCATCCGAACATTGTCATATGCTTGCAACAGTATTTCTTCTAACTCTTGGAGTTGTAATTTTCACTCCTCTCTCGCTGTCTAACTTTTAAAGTTGCATTGCTTAACTGCCAAAAAAAAAATCATGTTCAATTTCAATAGGCAAATGACACATCTTACCAAAAACTAACCAATAAGGTGACATCCCAATGGGTGTTTTGTAAGCAATACAATAGGCTCACAATGCATCGTCTAAATGCAAGCTCTAATATTCACAATTGGGATTGACTATTTTCTCCAAGATACTCTTTATTTCCTAGTTAGAGACCTTAATTTTTCCATTTGTTTTTCAGTGATAGGTGGTTGCTACGTGATGATGGACTCCATACTTATGCATCAAAGCTTCCACCATGCGATTGCAAAAATGCGCACCTTAATCACTGATGATTGCTCTAAGCATCCCAAATATACTAAAGTTATGAGATTTAAGAAATCCTACAACAACTTTAGAATCATTAGTGCAGGAAGATTTAGCTTCTATCCACTTAAAAGCAAAATCAAAAGCAAGCAAAATGTTCAGAAAACCAAAAGATCTAGGAAAAGGCCTCATAAAATCCATGCCCCACATATTAAATACTTCACAGACTGAAATAAGGGTTTGAGGCATTTCATTCCTTACAGATATATTTCCAACTCTTTGACATTTTTCACAACCTTTGCAAAGTAAGTTGGCATCCTTAAAGAGAGTCTTCCAATAGAATCCACTATCTAAAATTTTGCTAGATGTTCTTTTTAGACCAAAATGTCCACCACATGAATACTCATGACAAAAAGTAAGAATGAAATGAATTTCATCATCAGTCACATACCTAAGAATAATCCGATATGAACCTATTTTCCAAAAGCATGGTTCATTTTATATATAATAATTAGAGTCACTTTTAATCTTATTTTTTGATATTCAAATCATATGGAAACACACCAGTGACTAGGAAATTCATTATATCAGCAAACCATGGTTCCTTACCTTCTTTACCTTGAACAAACCACAATTACTCATCTGGGAAGGACTTTGAAATTGGCAAGGGCTCTTTTTCACACACTAGTCTGCTTAAATGATCATCCACAACTCCTTTACAGTCTTTGATCTCCTAGTCAAATTCTTATAGAAAAAGGATCCATCGTATCAGCTTGGGCTTTAACTCTTTCTTTTCCATAAGGTATTTGAGAGTTGTATGATCAGAATAAACCACAATTTTAGATCCTAATAAATAATACCTAAATTTGTTAAAAGAAAATACAATAGCTAAAAACTCCTTTTTAATAGTGGTATAGTTGTATTGAGTGGGATAGTGTCTTTGATGCATAGTAGATAACATGGCTATTTCTCCCTATTTGTTTCCCAAATATAGCCCCTAGAGCATAGTGACTACATCACACATGAGTTCAAATGGCAAATCCTAATTCAGAGGTTATATGATTGGAGCAGACATGAGAAATGCCTTCAATTTCTTAAAAGCATTTTGACACTCTTCACTAAATGCAAAAGTCACATCATTTTATAGCAATCTCAACAGTGGATAAGCGATCTTGGAAAAATCTTTTATGAATCTTCAATAGAAACTTGCGTTACCAAGAAAACTATGAACCTACCTAACATTAGTAGGATATGGTAATCTTACAATTAAATTAACCTTGGCCTTATCTACCTCAATACCCCTTATTGAAGCTACATGTCCTAAAACTATTCCTTCTTTAATCATAATCCAAAACGCATAATCGATATGTAATGACAACAAAATTTGGTGAATGTCAAAACAAAACAAAAATAATTAACCTTCTCAGAATATTAATGTAGCAAAGTGGAGTAGGGTCGTCTCCTCAAGTTTGGAGTGAGGTTCGAGGAGGATGTGATGCATACATGCTAGAAGGCTAATCCCTTTTAGGTTCAACCAATGGTTGTTCTATAGTCCTTCAACAATCGTTTAAATTCTCCTCTTGCACTATGGTCACATCATTGGCAATGATGATTGGTAGGGACTCACCTACTCCCAAATACGCATACTTGATATATGTAGGTAATGTTTCAACTCGAGGTTAGGAGCCTATTCAACAAAAGGAAGAATTCTTTCAGAAATAGTGGATAATTGAATATAACTATTCACTGACCTGTGTTCTATCTCTGGTATGAATGAAAATGCCATAATAACATTTTTAAGCTCAATTGCACTCTCTAATTCAGCATCCCTATCTGTTAGATCATTCCTTGAAATAACCTCCAACTTATCTTGCACTAAATCACTTTCAAATGCTCTCGCACAATAGCATCAATCATGCTAACATGAAAAACAAAATCATGATCATCTGGGTTTTCATGGCATATGGTATATTAAAAGTGACAACATCACTAGCAAATTCAAAAGTTAAAATACCCAATTCAACATCAATATTAATTTTTGCAATTTTCATGAATGACCTTCCTAATAGAATAATAGTAGCATCATGACATACATCATTAACAATATCCACAATGTAGATATTAGCTAGAAAAATGAGTTCATCATCAACTTTAAAATATCTTCAATCATGCCTTTAAGATAAATTATAGACACTTTCTTTTCCAGTTGTGGCCAATTGGGACACTTGCTTTTCTAGATTTTAGATTTTGGTCGCGTTTCCTATTGAAAAGTTTGAGTATTAGGGGCCAAACTTTTCACAATACCTTCTAAAGACATACCTTGCTTAAAAGATGATGATGCTTTAGATGGTGGAATTGGTAGTCTCATTGGAGGTGGATGTGGCTAAAATCTTAGTAGTTTATTGCCATCACTAAAATTAGGATGATCTCGCCAACCTGGATTGTAGTTATTTGAATAATGATCATATCTCCTTTGTAGCGGCCCTGGAAATCCTCCTATAACATTTAATTTTTCATTGGGGTCTTCTTGATGAGTTGGACACATGTCCATAGCATGACTCGTTATGGACCAAATACCACATGTTTTAACTTGTTAAATTTGCCCTACAACTAATTTTTCAACCAATGAAGTTAGAGTATCTAATCTTTGATTAATGGAAGAAACACTAACCTTATTAAGCCTTCGTTGGGCCCTATCCTGTCGAGTCTTGAACTATTGTTCACTAGCGGCCATGTTAAAGATCAGACTCCTTGCTTTATCTGGGGTTTTGTTCACCAATACTCCTCCACTTGCTGGATCAATTATATTCCTATCCATGGTAGCAAACCTTTAGAGAAGTATTAAATAAGTAGGTGGTCTAAAATTTGATGTTGAGGACAACTTGTGCGTAGTTGTTTGAATCTCTCCCAATACTTGTAAATTCTCTCTCCACTGAATTGTCGAATCCCACAAATATCTTTTCTGATGTTTGTTGCACAATAAGCAGGGAAGAATTTATCTAGGAATTGCTTCTTTAGTTCATTCCAAGTGGCTATAGACCCAGACGGTAAATAATGGAGCCAATCCTTGGTTTTATCGATCAATGAAAATAGAAAAGCTTTAAGCTTGATCTGCCCTTCAGTAACCCCCTTTGGCTTCATTAATGACCAAACAATATGGAATTCCTTCAAATTCTTATGGGGATCCTCACCTGCAAGTCCACAAAAAGTGGGCAATAAGTGTATCAAACCAGTTTTAAGCTCAAAAGGTGCATTAATATTAGAGAATTTAATGCACAACGTTTATCTTTTGAATTATATGTTGCAAGACATTAACTCATTTCACATGCCTACGCGCTCTTAATCACTCATGACTACCCTGTCATTATGGCTTCTTAAATTCCTTGTGCAATTCTTCTCCAATTTAGCCAATTTTAGCTTCTTTTCTTTAAATCAGCTCCACATCTCCAACCTTCCAAAAATAATGTAAAAACACCATAATCAAAACAAAATCCATCCAATATGGTCCAAAAATACCCCAAAATGATATGCCAGTTAATAACCTATCAGCCGGATATTAATATAATCTTTAAAATGTTTTCTTTAAATATTTATTAAATGTGTGATTTTCGCTTCACATTTCTCAAAGATCTAAATAAGCCCTTACTGTTATTCACTTTTGTCTTTTATTTAAGGAACAATGAGTATTGTTTTGGTAACATTAGGATACAAATACACCTTTGGCCTTTTTATTTACAAATGTTTTAAATGAATTAATTTATGTATGTTGACTATAAACCATAATGAGTAAAGAAAATATCAATTTATATTCTTTATATTTTAATCTTATACAACTATCACATAATTAAGTAAGTAGTCAAAATTACCTTATAGATTAAAATTAAACATAAATTATTGGTTAGTCCAATAATAAACTATATTATAACATTGAAATTGTAACTATGAAGTGTTTATCCGTAAGAGACCAATTTTTGGATTTTAGTATTATATTCTTTCCTTCAGAAAGTCGATCTTAAATATAGAGCAATCTCAATCATAATGATTAGCCAAAACAAGCATTATAGAATAAGCAACACAACTTCAACCATTCCTACTTTGAGTAAATTTGTTCTTTCACCATTAACAACTATATCAGTAAAGGAGAAAATTGTGCATATTTAGAAACTCCAACCACCATTTGTTATAATAATTTCACTGAAAGGAAAAGAATGTGACAATATGAAATTGAAATCCCTTAGCTTTATGATATAGGGGATAATTCCAAGCAAGGGGTTAAGAACTTATAATTAAATCCATCAAACCATAATCTTCATATTTCATCAATTAGATTATATAAAGATTCACATAGCCCCTACTTCAATTTGGGATATGTTTGAAAAGAGACACAAAGGGAAGATTTTTATAACAAAATGAATTTTTTATTATTAAAAAGAGAAATTTTTAATTTTATTTATTAATAAATGGTAGTCAGCTCATACTTTTTTTTTAAAGAAATTAAATGGAAGTAGCATTAATAAGAATTGAGAAGATATAAGGAGTACTCCTAAACAACTTTGGGAAGAAGAACACAAGGAGCTCAAACCAGAGCAAGAAAACTACAAAATGAGAAGCTCACAAGTTGAGCTACTAAGAATTATAGAAGCCTAATAACTCAGCTATAATAAGGAGGGAAAAAATCAAGTCATGTACCAGGTTATGGCTAAAGTACAACTTATACAAATCTGCATTCCATTAGTAAGGATAAGCTAACTTATCTAATTAAGTGTGTTAGTTGTTAAAACTTGCTATAGTTGTTGTAAATTTTGGAATATTCATATGTTTCTTTCCCTCCAAAATGAATAAGTTATATAACTTATTACTAACCTGAAGACCTTTACATCACTATAGTGAGTGAAGTGAACTTGAGTTTTGTTGGACCCCGTTTCTGGAGCCTAACTATCTGGAGTTATTATAAGACGTGAGCGTATTACTCTGTAGGGTCATTTCAATGAACCCTCATTAGCCATCATCCCACAAGAGTGGTGAGCCCACACCAGTCAATCACCAAAATCACAATTTGACTTCTTCAAAACAATTGTTTCTCTAAGTCTCTAGTTTAATTGGAAACAAGAACCATCTTAATCGGAGCTCTATAGATGAAGTTATGCTTAAGAAGCCAAAATATGTTCATACCCTAGTTATGCTCTCTCAACTGACCCCTCACTATCTTTCCATCAATCTTTTTTAGATCAAAACCAAAAGCTACTAATTTTTATGGAGAGATAGAAAAATGTGTTATGAATCTATCGGTTTAAGAATCACTTCATTTGGTGCTCGGAGGATGAATCATATATGATTTTGTCCTCAATCATACTGAACCTATTTCGGGAAAATTGACATAACTTCCACTAGAGATATTGGATTAAGGTCATTCTTAGACGGTTTGAAAGAGGACTTCTAGATCTACAACTTTCATAAGACCCAGAAGCGAGATTTTGCCAGTTAGAGGGTCAAAAATGCAAATTTCCAAAAGTGTACAATGTATGTCTGTTAAACAGACACACACGTTCACCTAACGGACACAGGCGAGGCTGGGGGTCCTCACAGACCTGAGAAGGTTCATTTAACGGACCTAAAATCTATCTAGTAGACATAGGTGATACAAAACTCCCTCCAAAGCCTCTCCAATGCTTCCTACATTCATTCTAACATCACTTTCACTCATAATCTTCTCAATTTCACCTCTTCTAGTGCAATATCACTTCCTAACAATTCAAACACGACATTGATCTCAGAAAAATCTCAAATCTGAACTCATTTGATTCATCTCATTCAATTACATCTCATCATTTTCTATAGCTGTCCTAATATACACCTTATGCAGCATTACCAACTTATAATGATCACATCTCTCAACTGTGATATCCAAAAGTTGCATACTTTATAGCGTTGGAAAGCTAGAAAGACAAATTACAACTTCCAAGAAGACAACTTTTTTTAATTCAGCCTAAATTTATACAGTTTTTCCCTTGAAGTCAGAACACAAATCCTATCCCTATGTAAAGCTTGAAAATGCAATGTAAAGACTTAAAAAGTCATGAGCAAACATAATGTATATATATTTCATTAACATCATAAAATAAGAGTTTTAAAAGGCTTTAATGGGAATTTCAAGCCACAATACATCATAAACCAAAAATACAAAGTTTACATAAAGTAGAATTGCTCAAAATGCGACTAAAGCCTTGTTTTACATAATTTACCTTCAAAAACAAAATATGCAAATTAGAGTGATGCCTTGACTCTCGACTTGATCACTCGGTATCTTGCTCATCACCTGAAGAGGGGAAGGAATGGGGGGTGAGCTTGAAAGCTTGTGAGTAACAGGTTTATAACGAATAACAAGCAAAACCATTTAAAATGTTCATTTCCATCAAAATTCTTATTGACGCATAAAAAGCATAGTTCTCAAATTCTCAACCAAATTCACAATAGTACAAATCATGTATGCATAAATCTTGTCAACATATCATGAAAACATAAACACATCATAATGGTTTGGGTAGGTCCAAAGT
>JAOQMP010105632.1:0-14635 GCA_027563575.1 Erythroxylum pedicellare
ATCATAAACACTTTCAATGATTCTAACCCATTCAAAATGACCAAAATACCCTTTCCAATTGGTGAGGGGATGTTACATTTAGACACATACAGTTTAGTATTGATATCTATAAATTTTGACATGACATAGGGGGATATAAGTTTTAATCCCATAAAGGTTCTCTAATGTGGTTTACCTTTCAGTTAGAGAATATAAAAGTTTTCTCTTATGATGTTAGCATTCGCTGAGACAAGTCAAATTTTTTGTAATGTTGTTTTGCATTCGGTGAGAGAAAACAAGATTTCTCTGTTGCAGTTTAGCATATGCATTTCAGCATAAAGTTTGGAGAAATCAGGACCTATAAATAAAGATGATTCAGTTTAGATCATACATGTATCATCTTAGTTTACCACACTTCATTTTCCCATTCATATTAGTAAGGTATTAGATATGCGTGATTGTATTGGATCTATATCACACATGACACATGTATTTGATATTTTTCAGTATCGAAAGCCTTGAGGGATGGAATGATCGACTTTCATTATCTTTAGATCAAATGTTTTGTTTTAAACTTAGTCGACTAATATAGTAACGTAAGTTAACCATATTTTGTACTGGTTTTTAAACTTAAGTCATATCGCAATTAATTATTGCCCAAAGGGGAGAATGTTGGATATTTTTTACATTTTCCGTAAAGTTGGACAACATTTAATTGCATTTTTCAATTTTTCAATAACTTATTGATTAAGTTACATAATTTGATTTGGATAAAGATAATAAAGTGGCCCAATAAATGATCTAAGTCAACAGGTTGAAGTCCAGGAAGAAAATAGATCCCGATCAATGTAGATCGGACTCATATCAAGCCTATGATGGGGAAGCCTGATATGGATGTTATATAACAAGGTTAAGGTCTCCTATAGTTGCTCATGTCATTCTTAAGTATCAGGATTCTCTAACCTGTTAAGAGGGCTTATGTTTTGAGAAAACTGTAGAAAGGCTTTACTGTATCTCGATGAGTAGATCCCGTGAAGGAGGTGGTGGATTCGCGCTCATTTTGGCCTGGGAAAGTTTGTTTGAAGTTATGAAACCAAAATTAGGTATTTTCACATTTTTTCAATTATTTCCCTTTCATGTTATATATAACTAAGGTTTCGTTACATATTACAACAACCACTAAGAAAAATTACTTAATTGTTAATTGTTATCATTGTGCATACACTGGCATGAGAGATTCTATGGTGCATGCACTTTTTAAAATCCAACCTCTGCTGACGGTGGAGTTTTGCGTGGAAAGTTTAGAATAATTGATTTGCTGTTAATCATATCACACTTTGTAATCAATATATGCACAGTCTTAAAGTCAAAGTAAGATATAATTGCACTAAATTAGTAGGGCACTAATTTGAGATCAGAACGTCATGTATTATAATTGGATGATTTAATAATTAATAAGAAAACTTATAACACAATTATCATCAAAATGCTTGCACATACGTTAATAAGGAAATGCTCTCGTGAGTGGCTTAGAAGAGTAAGCCGAGAATTGTATTGTCTAACTTGGAGCAATAGAAATATAAGTGCTCAAGTGCCACCATGATTAATGAGAAGTAGCTGAAAATAGCACTGACACATAACTTTCAAATAAATCCTATGATACTGAGGTATGTGGAAGAGATTATGCCATTATCGGGCTTAATGAAAGATGCAAAAACCATTTCTGTGATGATCCTTGGCAACTCATGTCCCTGCTTTACTTTTTATCACTTAGAAGTTAAAAAATTCACAACATTGAGATTTGACCCTAGTAGTTTAACAACTCTATGAGTGAGGTAGCCACTAAAGCAACTGAGACGGGTCTGGAACAAGGTAGGCCCAATATCCCAAAGAAGGATCAGTGCAGCTGATTGCAGGATTCAATTCATGGGAGGATCAACTAGTGGAGCACTAGACATCTAAGTCATGGAGTTCGGCTTCAATTAATACAGTCAATTTTGAGTAATTTTACAAACTATTGGTTGAATCATTTGTTACTACCAAAACGTATACTCAAGGAAATAGATAGAAAACTCGGGGAATTTCTATGGAATGGCTCGGATCAAGGCAGAAGCAAAGCCAAGATAAGCTGGAGCAGAATTTGTAGACCCAAAGTTAAATGTGGCTTGAGATTACACCCTTCAAAGGTGATCAATATAGTATGCCTAGCTAAGAATTTATGGTAGTTAAGCAGCATAAAGGAGGACCTATGGGTGAAATGGGTACGTCATGTGTTCATCAAAGATGACAATATATGGACTTTAAAGCTAAAGCAGGACGTGTCAGGGATCTTAAAGGAAATCCTAGGCATAAGGTAATGGATACAAAACTTGGTGGTTCAGAAGATTGGGAATGAGAATAAAACATATTTCTGGTATGCCAACTGGCATTGCAAGGTTCCTCTATACATAAGTCGAAGAAGTAAAAAACTTGAGGCGGGTGGTGAACCCTGGAACCAGAGTAAGTAGCCTAGTAAGTAGCAACCAGTAGATATGGCCATACCATAATACAAGGGGAGTTGAAATTATAACGAATCATATGCCAAGTTGTCAGCAAGAAGCACAAGACGAAGTTAAGTGGACACCTGATAAAGCTGGAGAGTTTAACATAAAGGTATGTAAAACTCCTAATGCGGTAAGAACAACATACACGGATGAGATGGTTTAAACTGGTGTAGGAAAAGGATATAAGGCCAGCACACTCTTTTATACGCTGGATGGGGATGAATGGTGGTTTACTCACGAAAGACAGGCTTAAGATCACCATAAACACACTGAATTGTGAGTTTTGTAATGAAGAGCTAGAAAGTTTGGATCACATCATGATTGCTGCAGGTATACTAGGGAAATTTGGAGAGGGCCGCAGGTAATGCTAAATGTTTGTAATCTAGTATGTTCATGGCAGGGGATTGTTAACATCAAGATGGAGAATCGTGAGGGTTATCAAGCTCTCAAGATAAGCTGGGCTTCGATGGACTGCCATACATGGAAAGAAAGAAATTGCAGGATGCAACAAAGTAGAAGTACAGAAATGATATTTCATGAGATAGCCCTTTAAAGCAGCCTTACTTTGTTAGCTAGAGGAATAGCAGCTCACTTATCTAACAATATAAGGAGGCAGTAGGCCTTGAACTAACCACACGAACGTAGTTGACTTCCGGGAACCACAATATACTGTTATCTAGATATGTTGTATTACACTGGATGTTTTGAAACTTATGATTGTATATAAACTTTTTTTAAAGAAATCACTTACCTTTCGAAAAAAAAGAGAGAGAGAGGGGAGACTATAAACCGTCTCCTGCTGGAAAATTTTAAGTTTATTTGCTAAGTAACTAATAACTACAGCTAGGAGTTCATACGTATGTATATATGTACACACACACACATATCTACGCACCCTAGAGGTTAATATAAAATTGTTACTTTCAATCAATTAGAGTAATAAATAATAACATTACATCATCCTTTAAAAATATACTTACACAATATAATTAAATTTTTAGATCCCAAATAGTAAAGTATAGAAATTAGGCCAATATACAAAAATTTACAGAGAAGTTGATACATTTTAATTTCTTTAAAATAAATTATTAGATTTGAAAATTTTAATTAAAATTATAAAACCAACAAATTTTATTGAGAAAGGTATTGAGAGAAATTGAGTACAAACAATATATAGAAAGATTAATATTTAGAGTTTAGCTTTTTTTTTTCAAATGAGAAACCTCATGTAAATAGTGTGAAACTATTTCATTTTTACAAGTAATAGAAAAAAAAGTATATAAGTAAATTATCTCGTGTAAGTCTCGAATCTATCACATACTGTGAAATTTTAGTTTCCAAACAATAACCAAAAAAGCAAGCAAAAGAAGTAATTTTAAAACTA
Source organism: Erythroxylum pedicellare (assembly GCA_027563575.1). Lineage (NCBI taxonomy): Eukaryota > Viridiplantae > Streptophyta > Magnoliopsida > Malpighiales > Erythroxylaceae > Erythroxylum > Erythroxylum pedicellare. The sequence continues at coordinate 3,907 of JAOQMP010105632.1, forward strand.
AGATTAAAAAAGAAATTGAATCTTGATGCTCACTTTTGTGTGATGTTAGAACCATCAGTGTAATATTCATCTGCATTCAAATTAGACAGAGAAAAATATAAGTTAAAACTAAAGGAGGATAGATTAATTTGTTTTGATATTTTAAAGAAAAATAAATTTATGGTTAGAGTACTATTTTTGAGATAGTAATGTTATATAATACAGGTGAATAAATAAATTATCATTATCATGCATTTATTTAATAGATATTGACACAATAAGTGTGAGTCATATGCTAAATCTCCATATTTTAATTTTATTTGGTATTAGACATTTACTCATGCAAAGTGTACGAACATAAATGATATTTTTATAGTTTATTTTTTAATAATTTAATTTATTCAAATATTTATAATTAAATTCATGATAGGGTATATATACACATTAAAATGTCATTATTTTCGTAAAAATATAAAATTTTAAGTTAAATATTTTTGTCCTCGTATGCTTGAATTATCAAAATAACTTTTTGTTCATTGAGTATAAATTTTAATTTAAAAATCAAGAACAACATATTTCAATTAAAATTTTTGCTTATGAATCATTTTTCATTTTTATAATAATGATTTCTAATTGTTAGAATATCTCATATTGTCTAAATATAAAAATGTTAAAGAGTTTATAAGTAGCAAGGTCCAAATATCCAAATCACTAGTTCTAGTCATTTTGACAATAGTTGACCCAAACTCAATTCTAATACAGTATCAAAGTCGATGGTTCTCCATTTAGATGTCCAATCCTAACAACCCGGTCCGATTACTACTGCGTTTATTTCAAGTAAAAACTAAATGTACAGTTTCGATTGCGCATGAGGAGAGTGTTAGAGTATCTATATGGATTAAACATGAAAATGTTAAAGAATTTACAAGTGGTGAGTGTCAAATATCGCCAAAATGACCAATTCTGATACTAATTATTTATCAAATAAATGACATGATTATTTTAACTTTCAAATTTGATTAACATGAATTCAAGATTTTTTGTATCTTTTAAAAATTCTTTCATGAGAGTGAGTGATTACTCGGTAACTTCGTGAGTTATAAATCAATAATGTTACTTGTGTACAATTTTTAAGTACTGACATTACATTATTATTTTTTATCTATTTCTCATAATTAAAATTTTATTACTTATAATAAATTTTACTTGTATTTAAAATAACGTGAATATAATAATTTAATTCTTTTAATTAAAATTTTGGAGTTTTCATTTAATTTAAATATCTAATTACGTCTTCTAGGATTTTATTTTTTAATCGACAATATTCCTTAATGTCCTACTTGTCATGTTCTATGACACAACACTTATTATAGTTGGGCCACGTAAGATCATATGCATTGTTAACATAAAAGACGTAGCACCAACTTAGGTCTGGAGATTGTTTTCTGTTTCATGTGACGCCATGCGAAGGAAAAAAAGGTCAGAAGCTTTGTGCTTTTGGGACACCTTTCAACTTAGGTCGGGAGGTAGCTATTAGGACTGGTAGCTATCGGAATTCATCTCCTATCTCTCTGCCACATGCAACTCATCCCTTCTTCTTCTTCTTCCAAATCATTCATAATTCACGTGAATAGTAAATTTTCACCCGTAACTCTGTTTAGAGTGTCTTATTTTACTGAATAACGCGTATCGGATTTGCATTACATGTGTTCTATTAATCTCATATTGATTTAATGAAACAGTCTCACTTCCCTCTATCCCTTCCTAGTTACACTAGATAGAATGCTGCAGCTCCTCGTGCTGATTACTTTGGATGTTAGTTTATATCCTTGCCGTCAATCATTTGGACATAATTTGATGTATGATATTATTAATTTGCTATGTACTAAACCAAAGGTCTCGTATGCTTTAAGCATATCGAACAGGTTTGGCTTCTAGATGCGAGTTACTGGACGACTGTGAAAAACATTTTAAAGCACTTGAGAAAAACTAAAAATGTTTCCATGATCTATGGAAGAGTTGGACTGAGAGTTTAAGGATACTCAAATGCTAGTTTCCAACCAAATCCTAATGATAGCAGATCATAATCAAGGTATATATATCTTCATAATTAATGGTGGTCTGGTAAGTTAGAAGAGTTCTAAACAACCAACTATTAAGAATTCAATGACTGAGCAAAGTACATTTTAGTGTAGACGCAGCAAAGGAAGTGGTTTGGTTTAAGAAGTTCACTATTGAACTTGAAATGGCTCCTAACATTGTTGAACCTATAGTATTGTACTGTGACAACAACGATGCTATTGCACAGGCAAAGGAATCAAGGTCTCATCAACTGCCCAAACATGTACTCAAGAGGTTTCACTTGATCAGGGAGATAGTGGAATGAAAAGATATAGTATTGGAGCGAGTTCCCAATAAAGTAATCTTGTCGATCCTCTCACTAAGCCACTATCTCAAAAGAGACATGATCAACATATGAATGAAATGATATTAGATACATAGGTGACTGACTTTAGTGCAAGTAAGAGATTGTTAGTTTATGTCCTTATAGCTAACCATTTGGATGTAATTTGATGTATGACATTATTATTTATTAATGTAAAGACATTCTTTATCTTTTATATTAATTTAATTACATTTAATATTTTAACACTAAAAATAAAATCTCTGGAATAATAATTGTATAATTGAAGTTATAAAGAGATCATAATTGTGAAATGCAATTTACATTTATGTATTATTCCTAAATGTTTTTAGTTGCAGTTTCATCAAAACGGGATATTGTTGAAACAGTAAAATTAGCACAGATTATGTTTCTTTCTTATGAAGAAAGCAATTGATCTCATAAATTAAAGTATAGAGATTCTTAAACTAATATGTGGGTGATTATTAGAGAATAAGATACTAAACTAACCCGACTATAAGAAACATAAATGGAATATTACTTATGTGTTTGTGGATTTTCTCATAATGATGATTGTTTAATTGATCCTTAGATTTGAGGTTACTAAGGTATCCCCTGTAGGAATTACTACATTATTGTCAAGACCTGGTACCACATCGGGCACATGACAATCACTGTATACCCAGGCTAAGGACACTCACAGTACCCTTAATCCAACTATGAAAGGCTAACTGAATATCCTTTAAAACATTTGGACAGTACAATGTTTGTATTATGAAAATCCCAAAACTCGATCAAAACACCTGCAAATCAGTTTTAAATGCACTTCTATATTCACATTAAAACTCTACCACAATTTTTGGACTTTTAAGTCCACTTAAGAGCAATCTCAACAACAATATAAAAGGTTCATACATAAGGTTATTTACAAACCATAAGACAGTCAAGAGTTAATTTACAAAATCATAAAGCATATAAACATAATAAACTTAATAAAAATAGTTCATGAGCCACTATACAACGAAAGTACAAAATAGAAACTACCTACGGGCTGTAATGCTCCGAAAATATTAAAAGACCGCACGATACACTCAGAGCTTCAAGATCACCAAATTAACCTGCATGGTTAGAAAGCAGAGGGGGTGAGTATACTATGTACTCAGTGAGCAGGAAAAATATATATCTCGAACAAAACTCGATACACACCAAGACGGTCTAAATAACCTAAGGATGGGGTTTTTATGCATCTAGCATGCACATAACCACCTATGAAGTGAATATACATCATATAAAACACATAGGCCTATCCAATGATTCAACATATATTGGTTAGGAACCACATAGGCCTAGCCTATTAATCACTCATTTGGTGAATATAGGTTCCAATTCTAGTACACAAAAGCAGAAAAGCATCACATGTATAAATCAAATCTTATCAGAAAAAAATCTTAGAATAGGTCAAAGAAATCATGTGTGTCCCCACTAGTCGGTCAAACTAGTGTGCACACCCACCGATTCTCGGTGTTGGCTCGACTTTCATTCGTGGTGAGTCCAGAATACAATTGATAAGAGTATCATGACCCTAAGTGATGACCTCGTCGGTGACCAGACCTTAGATATGGAATCACCTCAAATCTCGTAGAAGGTGTCGATACGGGGACTCAATTTTTATGTACCAGCTTCAAAGGTATGGGAGTCGCTTAATCTATTGTTCCTAGCACACGACTGGCTAATCGTTACCTCACTAATCACAAAATTCATACACAAATATTAAGTACAAAAATCAAATAAGGCACCATGCCTTTATTTATCAGTCTAACTGATAAAATAGAATCTTTCCATAGCTCTAAGCTAAAAAAGAACACGTATACATAGCATACATGACTCGGTTATGCATATGTAAGTTCCAAAATATTATTTCATGCTATAAAATTCATCTTTTATACTCCAAGTGCAAAGTTGTTCAAAAATGTAGTTTCAGAAAATAAAACGTTGTCCTTTGCACTTCAAGTGGAGGTTTGTTGAAAACAATATCATTTCTCAAAATACGTAATAAAAACATCAGTTGCATTCCAAGTGCAAAGAGTTATTAAATACATAAGTATACTAGCATCTATTTGAGATTCAATTCTATTATGCATTACCTAGGTTCAAAATTCACATACAAGTTATCATGCATGTCTTGGGATGTCCTAATCCCATTTGAAAGATATGATTTCCCCAACTCACCTTAAAAGAAGGTGTACACTCCCTTGACTTCAACAATCCTCCATATGAGCTCCTTGATCCACAACTCCCGAGCCTTTATACATATAAATATACAATATATTTAATACTCAAACATGTATCTCATATTCATACACCACCACAACCAAATTTATCCTTAATCAATCATCATAAATTTTATTCTAACATATGTCAAAAGGGTAATAATTCTCTTACTAATTCAGCTCAATGTCTCCTCAACTATCAAGCTAACAGAACTTTATGTGCGATATTTACATCCTTTTCTTCATAATGTTCCTTTATGAACAAGCTGTATTCTTTTAATTATAACTCCCTCTATAAAAATCCAAAATTCCATGATTCTTATGCCCCCCAAAACTAGACTTCCATTAGTCTTAATATATCTAAAAATTTTACAAATAACATCTCCCTTTAAAATATAATCTCCATCCAAATTATGTTCTGTTTTTGGTAAGAAATAAACTGGCAACCAATACTCAAACCTCAATAAATCATTATCAATACATATGCTAACAAAACTATTTCACAGAAGCATTAATAAGACATCAATAATCATTTTTTATGTTTTATACTTACACTATTTCAGACTATAACGTCCTCAAAAATTAGGAAATAGTACAAGGTTCCTGGATAGGGGTCTATCATAGGCAATATTAGGGAAGCAAGCATAATTCAAGCTCTAGTCACTATTTTGTCAAGAAACTTTCACACAAGTCAACTTAAGACCTATATATAGAACTTTCATTCTTTGAGTTTCTTCAAATTCGTCCTCTAAGAATATGAAAGATAGATCAAAAGAGAAAGATGAAATTGAAACCAAAATTTCAACTTACCTTGATAACTTCTTACCTTCTCTTCTCTTCGCCTTTTTCTCTCCTTCTCTTCTCATTTTCGTTTTTCTCCCTCTTCTAACCTTATGGATGACCTTCACTCTCACTTTTATTTCCTTTTTCATCCATTTTTTTTAGAAAATTCAAAGGAAGTCAAACTAATCCATGTGTTATCATTCCATTGGTCCATGTGTCACCATTCTATTGGAACATATGTTATCCTTCTATTGATCCATATGTTACTATTCTATTAGTCAATGTGTCACTTACTTTAGGCTCCATATGTCACTCATTTAAGCCTCTATATATCACTACTTGTAAGGCTACATATGTCACCAATTGTAAGGCTACATATGTCACCATTTGTAAAGATACACATGTCACCATACTATTGCTCCACATGTCACAAGTCTAAACTGCCATTTGTCACAAACTTAAAGAGCCACTTGTCGCAATTATAGTCAAACCACTTTTCATCCATTTAACTGAGCCAATTGTCACTTATTCCCAATGTCACATGTCACCATTTCATAGGCCTAATCAACCTAAATTCTCATGTATTAATTTGTCTTGCTCTTTAACATTTTTCTTAGATTAGATGCACATATCACCTCATCAATTACTTGATTGTAATGATAAATTCCCAATTTACTAATTATAGTCTATCAAAACAAAATTCAAGTCCAAGCCAACACATAATTACATCATGATTAGTAAAAACCTTTCATACCCCAGAATATGTCAATTGAGAGCATATGCTATCTTGCAATATTTTCTAAATCATGATTCATATGTGTAATATTATGTATGTGAATGAAATACATCTCATAAATTCTTAAATAAAATAACTCATGTGACTCAATCTAACAGTTTAATCTCTTAACAGTTTTAGTAGGCAGGATATTACAGTTATGATTTTACTTGTGAACTGTTCTATGATAATTCAGTCGGTATTACTTGGATGTGATATGAACTATATGGAGATAGTTGAGTAACTAAATAATGGATTCGTCACTCTAAGTAATTAGAGAAAATATTCTACTGTTCTTGATTAGTAGTGATTAATAGAATTCTATGGCCATAGATATTTGAAAAGTAGTTTTTAAATTGCAATTATAAATCAATTACCAATTAGCAAGAAAGAATGTGATTGGACCAAAAGATTAGACATGATATCCATAATTTGTCCAATTGGAATATTAGATGATGAAATGATTAAATTATACATCATAATTATGCATAGACAGGTTAAGTCAAAAAATTTTGACATTTCTAATATTTGGATAATCATGACATGCTGTTAGAAGATAATCTTGATGTTTGATTATAAATTGTTTAATTGAAAAATTAAAGATAAATTAAAAGAAATTTTAATTTATCAGATTTTAATTGTTTATGCATGTATTTTTGTTTTGGAATCAGGCATTCAGATCTTCATATGATTGTTTTGTTCTGGACTTTTAAATCAGAACTTAGATGTGGAAATTGTTTCGATGACCATTCTTGCATTTTTTGGTTCTGAAAAAACAAAACCCTTGAGAGTATGTATATGTGTATATTCTAGTATTTGACAAAATTGGATCATGCATGCATGTTCTGTGATTCTACTTCTGGGTTAGATCACATTGCATTTTTTTCAAAATAAAATATCTCCTCCCATTCTTGAGTATCTGCTGTTTGATTATTGCCTTGTGTTATTTTTTCTTTTGGACTGTGCGTTCTGCCTTGTGTATCTGTGGCATCTAGTAACCCAATGGGTCACTTGCAATGCCACTGGATGCTTCACTCGCGATGCCACAGGCAATGCCGTTGAACGCATTTTTGCATTGAAATGAGTGGCATTTTCTTTTAGTTTCTGCATATAGTCATTAGGTTTTATGCATATTTTACTTGCTAAATTGTTTAGTTTCTTTGAATTTGCATTTATAGTGGTTCCTGTTTAATTTGTAAGAAATACACTTGACTTTAGTTGAAAAGGACACAGCTCATATTTTGTTGCCTGATGTAGCTAACCTACTAGGAGAAGGAAGTTAATGGAATGATAAAATTAAAGGAAGTCCAACCTGACAGTCCAAAAAAATGAAGCTAAACATCAGTGCAGTGGGAAACATAAAAGAAAAGAAGCAGCCAGGGGACAACTCCAAAATGCAAAGAAGAGAGGAGAAAACGACAGCACTAGGAAGCAGTCCAAAAGGGCAAGTGGAAAACACAAAAACGCATCAGCCAGCATCGGTGTGTGCTAGGTTTTAACTGGGTGAGGACAAAATTGTCACATCTGGGAAAAACAGCGGAGGCGGATCTACCAGAGGAGACCCACCAAAAATGATGTAGCTGCTGGAAGGCACGCAAGAGACGCACCACGCGGAAGCACGCACCAGGGCCGCACCAGCTGGAGGCACGCATGAGGCAAGTATGCAGAGACCATCAAGACGCTCCATTAGGGGCAGCTGGGACGAACCACACAAACCACGCAGAGCCAAGACACACGTAAGACGCACCAATGTAGATACACACACACACTAGGAGACGCTTACAAGCACCAGGAGATGCACCACATCGAAACAACAGATGTGCACCAGGGGAGACAAGGATCCCAAAAACCTATTCATTCTCTGTTTTATTATCTGATTTCTCCTATTGTTTGCTGACTCTAATTTATGTGGTTTTCATTTTATTACGAGTGAGTAGCTTCCTCAAAGCTTCAAGGATGAAGCTTTTAATTAGTTTTATGTGGATTAAATCTTGGATAATTTATGAGTATGGATTTTATGGTTTTGCTTTCTCTGTTTTGGGATTAATCTTGCTAGTATTGTGTTTGGCCAATCACTACTTGAATTTAGTTGTTAATTGAAGAATCGATAGATGAAAATTGATAACGGAACTTCAAAACAGTGAACTCATAAAGTTTAGATTTAGGCATAGACTGTATTTATGAGAGGAAACCCAGGTTAGCAAAGAACTTAATTAGTTATGCTTGACTGCTATACTATGATAGTAGATTAGGATTATTGCATAATACCCCTTTGATACCTTGAAAGAGGATCTAAGAAATTCTAGGCTCAACCTTCTATCAACAAAAATTTGCCTCATAAATTGATTCGGTAAAGTCCATAAAAAATGCTAAAAGTGGAACCCTTCTTGAAGCTTACCACATTTCATTCGGATTAATCCCTAGAGACATTCACATCTTTGTTTAGCATTGGTTTTATTATTTTTCATAGTTAAATACCTTAATTTAATTCCCCATTCTTACACAACTCCTTAGTCCAATTAATTGAGTAATCCAAGCCTAGTACTTACACAATTACTCCCTATGGGACGATATTATACTATACTACTTGAGACCCGTGAACTTGCGGAATTCCATCAAGTTTCTTGGCGCCGTTACCTGGGAGTAATCTCTGAGTAATGTTAGGCGACTAATTGTTTGGTTAAATTAGACATTTTTTTTTGTTTTGTGTTAATAGAATTGATTTTTGTTTTCTTTGTTATCTTTACTATCTACTTCTTATTTTGCATTTTCTGTACCTTGCATTTGATCTTGCTGTGTTTTTCTTAGTCTATGCGAAGGGACGTCAGTGCTGAAGAATTGTTGTTTGATTCTGAAATCGAGAAAACAGCTAAGGCACTAAGGAAGGAAGCAAAAGCTAGAAAAGCATGGGTAAAAGCATCTAACGCACAGCCTATGTAGGAACGCCGGATCGAACCTAAATTTACTACAACTTTTCCAACAGAAGAGACAATCGAATCAGAAATGACCGAACATAATCAGAGAACTATGAGGGACCATGCGATCCCAGATTTTAGGAAATTTTGCCCTAGCATTACAAGGCCCCCTGTGCAAGCAAATAATTTTGAGTTAAAACCTGGCCTTCTGCAGATGTTATAACAGAATCAATTCAGAGGGCACCCTACAGAAAACTTACATGTCTACCTGCAGCAATTTTTAGAGATTTGTGAAATGTTGAAGCAAAACGGGGTACCTGAGGATGTTATAAGGTTTTGGTTATTCTCTTTTTTGTGAGAGATCGGGCTAAAGATTGGCTCCATTCATTACCACCTGGTTCGATCAACAATTGGCAAGAGTTGTCCAAGGCTTTTATGGCTCAGTATTTTCCACCTAGGAAGACTGCAAAGCTCAAAAGTGAGCTTACCTCATTTCAACTCAAAGAAGGTGAGTCTTTGTATGAAGCTTGGGAGAGGTACAAGGAACTTCAATGCAAATGTCCACATCATGGTGTCCTGAAGTGGATGATTGTGTAAATATTCTACAATGGAGTTTCTCCGGTTATGCAAAGTATGATAGATGCTGCGGCTGTAGGTGATTTAATGGACAAGAATGAAGACGAAGCCTTTATGTTATTGGAAAAGATTTCCTACAACAGCTATTATTGAAATAATGATCGGAAAGAGGTTAAGCGAAAGGGGAAGAAACCTCAAGGAGTCTTCGAATTAGATGCCTTTACCTTGTTGAATTCGAAATTTGAAGCTCTTTCAAGGAAAGTGGATAAGTTTTCCGCAGCTGCTGTGAGTAATGTGAATGCCTTACATGATCAGGATTTTAGGTCAAATATGGGTCAAAATTTCAAAACATTGGGCAAGAATTTGGGGCTGAACATATGAATTTTATGGGAAATTATAGGCAGAAGAATCAAGGCAGAGCTTTCTCAATCACTTATAAACTTGAATGGTAAAACCACCCAAACTTCTCCTAGTCTCAATAACCCAAGCCACCCTAAAGTTTCCCTAACCAAAACCATTACTCACAATATCAACCACATTACCAACAGACCCAACAACAACAAAATCATGTCCCTCCAGGTTTCCCAAACTTGAGATAACAAGCCCAGCCACCTAAACCTAAGTCCAACCTTGAATCAATGATGGAAACCTTTATGCAGAAGCAAGGAGCTTGATTCAGCAGCTTACTACTCGAATGACCAACTAACGGTCCATAATAAGATGCTTGAGACTCAGATTGCACAGCAAGCCACATCACTAAGGTTGGACAAGGGTAAGCTACTAGCACAACCAGAGGCTCCTAAGGAAACCAAGGTAGTGATAATGAGGAGTGGAAAGGTTTTGGAACCTATGGTATAGAAGAATAGGGCTGAAAAGGAATCCGAAGGAACAGACCAAGATGCACAACCTGTGCAATCCAACACACAACCTGTGCAACAATCACTTGAGCCCGAAAAATACATACCACCACCACCATATAAGCCACCAATCCCATTCCCTCAAAGATTTCATAGAGCTAAGCTAGACC
>JAOQMP010105637.1:0-14634 GCA_027563575.1 Erythroxylum pedicellare
AGTGATTAAGTAGTCTCAATACTTAATTTCTACTTAGATTTAAATGATTTAAACTTTTCAAAAATTTTAAATCAACATTTCGTTTAATTCATATTGCTATATAAGGTAAACTCATTAGTACATTTAATAAAATAAAAATATCATCCTTTATGAATTGTTATTGAATCCTATACACCACATGTAATAGATTTAACAATTTAATACAATTATCCTCTTTTTACCAAAGGTTGATTTCGTTATTCTTTAACCTAACAAGTTTCATATAATTCATGATCAAAAGGATACATCAATCGTTGTATGTAACATATGATTCTCATTATGTTAATTTAAACAACATGGCATAAAAAGATAATCCTAATTTTCTAACTTTGCATTCTTGCCACTTTTGTTAAGTATAAGTCTCCCTTGATCCAATACAAATTGTTTGTATAAATTTGGATCAACTATTTTTATTCAAAAATCTATTTCTTATCATACCTTAAACAATGTGATAATAATGAATCTAAAATGAATATTAAATACTCAAAAGTATGTTAGAAATATATATGATCTTTAACATATCACATATAGGCAAGAAAGGCCATGCAATTATTTTTTTAGTGAAAACTATTATTATTTTATAGAAATTGTTTGGTCAAATTGAGTGAAACAATTTCATTAAGGTGTTATACTTTTCAGCTCTATTCTATGCAACCATTTGAATCATGTTGTCATGATATTGACATACATCTTTTATGATGCCATTAAGGTTTATGATGTGTTAGTTAAATCAAAATGAAATTACATTTTGTCATCGATATGATATTAAGATATCGCTAAAACTTTTACCAATCGTTAATAGGGATGCATAATGGACATATAACTTTTCTATCAGGCTTTGAGAACTCTTCTTAAACTTAACCTATGTATTAGAAATTAAGTTCACTAAATCTTAGTATTAATTATATTAAGCAAAGATAATTTATATTGATATCAAAACATAAATGTAAGAAAAGTAAGTAATTGATTATCACAACTACAAAAAAAAAGCACTTTAATAAGATGTTTGGTTACTTTCATAATTTATTCAAACTAATAACCCTCCCTACTATTCAGACAGATTACTCTAATCTCTTTAGTGTTTTAGGATCCCATTTAAATTTAACTAATCTTGAGTTTGCTCAATAATCTAACTAAACTTAAATTAGGTATATAAGTTCCTTATTAATTACATCTCATATGACTCGTGGATCCATTAGGTGATAACTATTTCCAAAACTTATATGTTATTATTCCAAAACTTATATATTATTACTAACCTCACATCTAACTTAATGTGCATGATTTTGCTAATCCAAATCACATAAAATTAGTTATTTAGGACCCGTTATTATGGGACTAAATGTATTCTAATTAAAGTAGTCTTGAGTTTACTTAACAAACCTAATAATAAAATGAACTCTAGTTTATTATTATAATAATAGAGGACAATAATCATGCTCTAAATATGCACTTGATATTTTTAACGTGAGATCTAATTTTTTTCCCATCAAATATAAAATTGTATGTAAAATATCCTACATATAAAACATACAATTTAACATGCATCCAACGTATATGTATCGTGCTACCAACTTTATTTAATTTCCAAAAGCAAACTTGTGCTTACTTGTGAAAAGGTTAAAGTGAAAATCCTATAGCTACTCACCCTAGATAATGAGTCTGTCATAGAATTGTCAACTCCCTTTTTTAACTTAATAGAAAAATCAAAACCTAACAACTTCGGTAGCCAATTTTGTAGGAAAGGGGTTGTGATTTTTTGATCGATCAATTATTTTAAACTTTGATAATCCATCTGAATCATAAAATTTTCCCAACTAAGTAATGTAATCATTGTTTCATAGTCATAACCAACGCTGAAAATTCATTTTCATACACTGAAAGATGTCCATATTTTTTTGACAGTGTTTTAATAACAAAGGCTATAGGATGATTATCTTGCACAAGTGCTACACCTATTCCCTCCCCATTAACATTAACTTCGACTACAAATTCCTTCAAAAATTTAGGAAGAGATAGCATAGGAGTTGTTGGAAATGCCTACTTCACAAATTCAAATGCAATTGTTGCCTCCTCTATCCAATGAAACGAATCCTTCATTAGCAAATCGGTTAGATGTTTACTCATCTACGCATTAGGTTATATTTTGTGATTGCATTCAATTAGCTACTGCCTGAATTTTCTTTGGATCTGTGGAAACATAATTGCCGCTGATGATACGTCCCAAATATTCCATTTGGAAAACCCTAAAAGAACATTTAACGAGTTTTATGTTCAATTGTTGATCTTGTAAAATCTCCAGTACAAAATGTCAATGCCTTAAATATATATCAAAAAGCTACTATATATAAAATATCATGAAAAAATATAAGTACAAACCTTTACAAATATTTCTTAAACATTTGATTCACTAAGCTTTGGAAAGTAGTTGGGGAATTCGCTAACCCAAAAAGAATTATGAGAAATTCATAATTTCCTTTATGGGCATGAAAAGTTATTTTTCAAACGTCTTCTCCTTGCACATGTATTTAATGGTAACTCGTTCTAAGATCCAACTTAGAAAAAAAATTGCACGCAATTTAACTTATCAAATAGTTCTTCCACCAGAGAAATAGGAAACTTATCTTTTATGGTGCATTGATTTATTGACCTGTAATCGATGCAAAATCACCATGATCCATCCTTTTTCTTAATCAAAATTACTGGAGCTGAGAAAAAGGCTAACATTTTTTTCTAATGATTCCTTGATGCAATATATCATCCACTAATTCTGAATTTTTGCACTTTGAATTTCCTATAAGGCCTTAGATTTGCAACTTATTCCCCCTCTTTTAGTGGTATTCGATGATAATGAAATCTACATAAGGGTAATCCTCTTGGTTCTCTAAAAACAACACTAAAATGTTTTAATAAATTCTTTAGTTGCTTCTAGAATTCATTAAGTTCATCCACTAACTTTGCTTCCATCAATAAGTTTCTCACTTCCATATGTTGATCATCCTACCCTTTGATATAATCATCCCTATTCACTACTAAAAAATAGTAGATTATATCCTTATCACTCTATACTCTTATAATTTCTTCTTAGGAAACTTCACCAAAATTCTACATGCATTACTCACTAATTTCATCGCTTCACCATTCTAACATAATTTCATTGTTTCATTTTGATAATTGAATACAGTGTCATTCAATGTTGACAAACACTGAACCCCTAACACTATATCAGTACCTCCTATATGAATCACTAAAGATTCTGAGTAGAATTCCCTACCTCCCATTTGCCACCTTAAGTTGCTACATACCTTACTGCAACTCAAGTTCATTCCTCCACCTACCATAATGGACAACTCCTTTACCTCTTCTAACTCTCTTCCCATTCTAGATATTAATTTTTTATCAACAAAGTTATCAGTACTTCCACCATCCACCAATATATAAGTTATGTTTCCATCTACCATTCTTTGCACCTCAATTTTTTGATAATTAATTGTAGTCACCCTAGATATGGCTTACAAAGATGTACTAGGTAATTCTTCTTCAAATTTGTTGTTTCCTCATTCTCCACCTTATCGTCTACCATATACATCTATAACATTTTCTTCTTGCATTTATGACCAGGGATGTACTTTTCTTTCAAAAAAAGTACAACCTTTTAGCTCTGCATTCTTCAAACTCCTTACTTGAAGTATTCTTGCTCCATTTCAACTCCTTGTCTCTATTATGATTTCTATTCACAGGAGTAAGTAACAATCAAGATGAAGATTTTAACACATTCAACAAATTTCTAGCATAATTTGACACTCTCTTCTGGAACCTTCCCATCATTCCATAATGCACTGCCACCATTTCATGCTTTCTCGTAAAATTATATGCTTATTGAAGAGTCATTGGGTTCCACAATTTCACTGGATATTTAATCTCGGCCTTCAACCTTTTCAAAACCATGATAACCTAATACGGTTTAGGCATCACTAATTTTTGTGACAATATATCGAACTCAATGTAATATTCTTTCACATATCCCCTTTGCCTCAATTCTCCCATTAGGTCTTCAAAAGCTACTTCTCCAAACCTTTATTCCAATTCCAAAAGATATTCACCCCAACTAGGAGGATCTTAAGTTCATTTATTCCTTACATACAACTCATGCCAAGCCAATGATTCATCCTCCAAATTCATCATACACAGAACCCACCTTTAGCTCCATTGGTGCTTGATCCAACATAAAAAAATTTCTCATATTTGAACATCAAAGCTCGCAAAATTTTTCCTTTAAACATTAAAAATTCAATCTTACTACAACTTGTAGGAATGGTGTAATTTCCCTTATAGCAAACATCTCCATTTCTAGTTTCTAGAACCTTTTAGTCAATATTTTCGCATACGTCATTATCTTATGATATTTTGATACGACTGAGTAATCCACACTTTTAACTCTGGAATGCTTTATTTATGCTTTAACTCTAACACTCGCATCTGATTACATAAGCCTTCTTCCACTCACCTCCATTCTTGACCTTGAATATCCTCTACCATGTTGTAGTGTCTCCTAAAGTATAAAATAAAGCTCTGATACTAATTTTGTTATAGATATTTATAGAGCATCTAATTCAAGAATTTAGGGTTTGTAAACATCAAAGAGAAGAGATAACGAAAGAAGAAAACAAGAGAAAGAGTAGAGAAAGAATAACATAGAGAGAGAAGATCAATTGTCTATTATTTGTTATCCTCTCCCTTAGAACCAATGGTTATAATAACAACTATAATAATTTTTAGTGGTGGTTACCGATTGTAACATAACACGCATTTATTGTACACAACATTGATATTAATATTAACATAATATTTAAAACTACATCCTTTACACTCAACCATTTCCACTTCATTTTTTAGCTCACACACTCCTATCAGCATAAGGTTCTCGCTACCATCTATAGGAGATTTTGCCACTATTAGTTACTCATGCCTCTATATGTTATTATCTTCTAAAAAAGTTTTTAGATGTCATTGCTAGCTAGAGAAGATCCATCGACCAGTGAATGTCCTAAATGTTCCAATAGCCACTTGGCTCGCCAGCAACTAATTTCTCCTACCATGCATCTCCCCAAGCTTTACTGTATGTTTTCTCCTTTTTCTAGCATTACTCGGTAACTCACCTAGCTGATGCCTTCATATGAAGCTTCAATCATCAGCCACTCCTTGCCTCACTACTCCAAAGACCAGTTCTCTATAGTAATGTCGAGATAACCATCGAAACCACCACACATCTCACGAGCATTCTACTAATCATCTAACAAGAATCTAACCCTTAATTAACAAACCAAATAACCCAAAACCAGCATCACAACAAGCAACTCATCCAAATATGCAAGCTTTAGTCAAGCCTTATATACCCAAAAACAAATATTCATGTATAAATATGAACATTTCAAATTTTATGAGGTTTAGGGTTTATGGGTTTCTAAAAATACAATTTTATTAAAACTTCAATTCTAAATTGAATGTAGGGTTTTAGAATTTTTAATCTGAACTTATTCTGACATAATCAAATCTAATTTAATTTTAGAAGTTTAGGGTTTATGAAATTATTTATGAATAAGATCTAATTTGTTTTTAAGAACTAAAGTTTGTAACTTCAATTCTAAAATGTTAATCAATAACAATAAAACAATTTTTAGTTAAGTTATACAACTAAAGTTAGCTTTGGTATCACTATTGAAAAATTGAGACAAGATCTGATCCTATTTGCAGTGAAATAATTATGAAACATATTTCATATGATTTCCTAAAAGCCAAGATTACTTTAAATCTATAATATAATTAAAATTTAAAATATGATAAAGAATGAACATTAGTTTGTACCTTGTTGTGAAGCTTGATCCTTTTCTGTTCGTTTCCTTTTAATTGTTTCTAAAATCATCTCATCTCAACTACCATCGTCACAGAAGTGTATGACCCCTAATAGTATCTACATAATATATTAAGAGAACTTTATAATTGTTATAGATATGGTTAGGTAAGCAGTGTTAGCTCCCTTAGAGCCTAAGTTTATTTATAATAAGACTTGTATCATTTAGTAATTTAATTGAAATAGAATTCTAATTTCAATTAAACTTTAATTAGAATTGTAATTTATTCTGATTAAATACCAATTGGGCCCAAATAAGATCTAATATCTCATTGGTTGTTATTTATCAAATATCTCATATTTAACAATAAAGTTTCTCAAACGTTATAATTAAGTAATTAATTGAATCGATTATCATGGCTTGGTTTTCTCCTTTTCCCCCTATCACGCAAGCCCTTCTATGATTGTTCTAACCTTTCTCTTTGATCATTCATGCTTCATCTCTGCATACACATTGCCCTTCATTTCTAATTATTTCTCTTGAACTCTCCTTATCTCTCATTACTCGTCTTCATTCATCTCACAAACTGGTATAAACTGGGTTCTTTTCCTTTTAATGTAACTCATTCATCATTTTCCTTCATCATTTTCCTTTCCCATTTTGACTCAACCTCTAACAATTTGCTATTATGGGTAATATTTCAGTTGAAGCTCTAACTGTGCCATCTTCTCCAAAAGTAGGGTCTACATCTCATTTAATGCATGAAGACTTCTTTTCTTTTATATCTAAATTGCTTGAACCTATCAACCCTCCTCTACTTAGTAGCTAGAGAAACCTTCTTAGAGAAGAGTTGCAAGAGATCAAGAAACTTTTGGAAATTTGCATTTTATACCACAGAATAAAGAGGGACCTATCTCGCCTCCATATGAGATATTGAAGAAGGAAGCGAGCAAAGGAAATCTACCCTGGTAGGTTACTTTTTAGAGAAAAAAGGATTGGCTTTTCCAAATGTCCAATAGTGGGCTAACCTGAACTAGAAGAAATGAGGAATGGTGAACACATTGATAACTAAAGATGGAGTCTTCAGTTTTCGCTTCTCTTAAGAAGAAATGGTGCAAAGGATTATGGATTTGGTCTCTAGCATATACATTGTAAACATATTTTCTTTTAAAAAAAGGGAAATAGGTTTCAAGTTGAATAGAGTAAAGCTAAAAACTATTCTTATTTGAGTTAATTTCCATCATATTCCTCTAGAGTACTAGTCCTCAAAGGGCCTGAGTTATCTTGATAACTCTTTAAGTACACCACTTGCTTTAGATGATTGCACAACAAACCTTAAAAGGTAGGATTTATAAAAGTCTATATTAAGGTAGATTTATCTAGGGAGTTGTCCGATACCTTACCTATAATGAAAATCTATGGAAATAAGGATTCTGTTGAGGACATGGTGAGGTTTTCATATCCTTGAAGGCCTCATAAGAAAGATAACATCAAGGTTTAGATGCTTAAGAAAACTAAAATTAGAAAGCCAAACACAAATGTGTAGGAAAGCATTCAGTAAGCGCATAATAACTTTACTGTTATTGGAATGCCTCATATTAGCATTCCTGGTAATTTTGAGTAGGTCACAATAGAAAAGCAATCAAATACTATGGAGAAGAACTTGACTTATAAATAACCTTTTAAGCAACCTATAAGGAAAGAGATAACTCAAGTTTATAAAGACCTTGTAAAGAATGAGGTAGTTGAACCCTTTCTAAAGAGGCTTATAGAGAACCTGATGGTTGAAACTAAAAGGGATAAGTATGACCCCCAAGAAAAGGTTTCAACTTAAGGAATGGATGGAACTAAGATCTAGAAATCTTAAGTCAAAGAGGAGGAAAACTGATTGAACCTAAGTTTTCTATATTATTTACTAATATTTTCATAGTTTTTGTTATACTTTTCGGCTCTTTTTATTGGATATTGTGCTTAATTTATCTTAAGAGTACTTATTTTGAATTAATATAGTTTGAGGGTAAAATTGTCATAATTAGTTATTAATTTCACTCAATTGGTTTCTAGGACAATTAATACTGTAAACTATTGCTTTTCATTGCAGGACACTCAAGAAGTAAAGCCAAGAGTGAAGATTAAGAAATTGCAGCACATAAGGTCAACAGCATCAACACTAGCCGATGTCATCACTGCAAAGAAAATGTTTCGCCATGGTGATTCACCATGGCGAAGTTATTCCTTTTTCGTGGTGAAACCTTTGAATCAACAACCCAGACCCTATCCATTTTTGGAAATTTCACTTACCCATTCATGCAAACTGACCCAAAACTCGATTTAGAAACCCTATTTCGGGATAAGTGACATAAGGACTCTAGAAGGGAGCCTCCATCTGATCATCTATCATCTCTCTCTCATCTAACCCTAATTTCCTCCATTTTTCCACTATCAAACTTCTACCAAGGGTGACTCAGATTCATTCCCATTTATGAAGCTTCCGAATGCAATACGTGGCTAGGCGTTTCTTTTCCTCTTGAAGATGTATCAATGGCTGGAGTTCAATGAGCTTAAAAGGGGAGTATTTTAATCCATGGTTTAGCTATGAGTTTATAAATTCCTAGATCTAGGATTTGTAATTTGTAGTTGAGCTACTTGATTATAGTTTAAATCAAATGTTGGATATTCATTATGTGTAGTTTGGATTAGTTTATGTAGAACTTTGAGCTTAAATATATGAAGTTTCATATATGTCTATTTATAATCTTCTTGATTCTCTCTTATCTTGCATGGTTATGTTTTATATTGAGTTGATTTTGGATTTCATTTGACCTATTGCATTCCTACTACATACACTAAGAGCACTTAATAGGATCTTAAGAAATGGAGTCTCATTTATTAAGATCCTGGACTTAAAAAGTACTTTAAGGTTTATCATTTTGAAGCTTAGTGATTTCTACTCCCACTAAAATCAATTTCGACTATGATAGCTAGAGCTCACTTTGAAGAGGATTGTATCACTGTTTAATCTCCTGTTTTTCATCTTTCTATTTTCTATATCCCTAAAATCCAAAAAAATACATTTTACAATTCAATTTAGTTCAATTAATGATTTCAAAAGTCAACCCCCTCTTTTTCCCAATTAGCTTGCATAGCATGGCATATAGGTTAACTTAGGTCCACTCATTCTAGGCTCCGATTAAGTGAACAACCTGGGGTTGCACCCTATAGTGCAATCCTTGGATTATTTTGATTTAACCTCCAAGGTCTTTACAACTAGATTTAAATCAACAAGTTAATGACTATTTCCTTTCTTTATTTAGGATAAATGTGAGAAAGTCATGTTTAATAGAGGAAAAGTGAAAACTCCTCACAACTAAGGCTCCAAATCATTTGTTGTCTTACAAAATGAATGTATAAGTTCTTTGTTTAGAAGTTATAATTATATCAGTAAATATAATATTATTTATTATGTTTCAATTCTTTTTTTTTCATAAAATAGAGTCGGAAGAAACTACATGAAGAAGAATGTGATAGGATCACGCTCTACAAACTAACATACTATAAGGAAGGTGAAGGTTAGACGTCTGAAGAAGCGCATAATAATTATGTAAGTATAAATTTTTGTTTAATTTTTAATTTTATTTATTTATTTAGTACTAACTAATAACATTTGAATTAAATATTGTTTTTGTTTTAAAAATTTTAGAATAAGATGCAGAAGTTGTTGCAAAGATCATTGTCTGACGGAAGTGAGACAAATGTAGATGAGATTTGCAACAACATCCTCGGTACAAGATCAGGGTACATCAAAGGTCTTAAGTATGGCCCTAAGTCAATTGATTCATCATCGTCACAACCAGCATATGTAACGACGCTTCAAGAGAAGAATCGGTCGCTTAAGGATCAGTTACAATGTATTGAAGAAAATTTAGAATATAATGAGCACAATTTAAACCGTACTGAACGAAAATTAGCTAAGCTTGAAAAGATAGTCAAAGAAATATTTGAACCAAATTATGTAAGTAGTACTGACAATAAGCACTAGTCATCGTTTGTACATAAATTTTTTATTATCATTTCATTACATTTTATTTTTATATAAAAATGCTTCTAATTTTTAATTATTTTTATTTTTATTTTCGTTTAATTAATTATAAATCAAAACAATATAAATATTACAAACAATAAGATGGATTAAAAATCTTACCATTAATTATAATCAAATAAAAAATTTTAATAGGATTGTTTAGTAAAAAGTCAAAATTCGTCACCAAAACATTTTAGTTACGTTCCTGAAAACGTCGACAATAATTTTTAAAAATTATAAAATATTAAAAATTAAATAAAAAATTTTTAAAATTAAATAAAAAACATAGCTAAAAAGATTTGGCTATGATTTTAAAATCATCATGAAAACTTTTTAGCTACATTCTAGAAACTGTCTCGAATGATTTTTACCTACGTTCTGAAAACTCTCGCTAAATCTATTTTGCCATGAAATACTAAACGTCGCAAAACATTATTACGTCCAAATAACTTTTAGCCACAAAAACAAAATGTCCCAAAATATCTTTGGCGATAATTTGTCTTATTTTTGCCTATCTCTTTTCATGACATATTTGAGATCGGACTGAAATATGATTTGCGACAATTTTGTAAAAATGTCACCGATCATATTTTACTACAGCGATGTTGCAACAAATCGTGAGACAAAATTCTTTGTCACTAAAAAGTTATGATGACGATTTTGGGGACAACTCTTTAATATAAAAGACGAATACATCATATAATTAAGGAGACAACTCCTCAATATATAATGAAAATCATGTGGGTAAGATATTATCTCTTAATCGTTTTATATAAAAAGGTTTATTGGTCTGATTTATACATCTTATCCAACGAATCTACGTTTGTAAGAGCATAAACATTTAGATATATTAGACCTAAAACCCACTGAACATATGGCAGAAAAACTCTTAGTCTTTATGTATTCAAAAGTCGAGTATGAACAAACGATAATTAAATGCTATAAATAAGAAACAAACAGAAAAGTTAACTGACATCATGTACAACTTGTCGAGGAGGCTACCAAACCCAGGCCACTTGCATGAATATATAAACCAACAAAAACTGGTTAAAACGTGTTATTCCCTTTTATTTAGTGTTATT
The DNA here is from genome assembly GCA_027563575.1 of Erythroxylum pedicellare. NCBI lineage: Eukaryota > Viridiplantae > Streptophyta > Magnoliopsida > Malpighiales > Erythroxylaceae > Erythroxylum > Erythroxylum pedicellare. The sequence continues at coordinate 11,055 of JAOQMP010105637.1, forward strand.
CAACGAACATGGGCTGCTTAAATCGTTGCATCCCTGTATTTAAACTTCATCTGTACCTAATGCCTGTCGCAATATGTAATTATTAATTGTATGCAGTTGAAACGTGAAACGTAGAAAAATAATTAATTAGGGTCCTTAATTAAAATAAAATTTTGCTTTTGTCTATTTAAGAATAAATATACTAAAACAAAAAGAAACAACAAGGTACACAAAAGAAGACAAATATCCTCGCATGCTATTAATGTAAATAAGAGTCATAAGGCTCATCAAAGAAGACATTTGAATAAACTAATCAAATTTGCTGTTTAAAAATACATTGATTAGATCCAACAATTCTTTAATAAATAATAAGTCATATAAGCAAACAACTCCGTTTTTTTTATTCGAGGGAAACCCCATTGGCGGAGCCCGACCATCGGAAATCTTGGCGGACTAAAAGATTATTATATTCAAAAGTTATTACAAATTAGTTAAAGAGATAGAGATAGAGATAAACATATAGATATAAATTTGATTATACAAAATTTAAAATGTTAGTCATTAAATTAAATTTTCAAAAAATTAAATACTTTAAAATTTGTTATATGTAATTATGTTACATTAATTACTTTTGTATAGAACTGATATTTAGGTCCCTTTTTATATCAATATCTAGTGTATAATATTATTCTCACCTGTATATTTAGGTCCCTTTTTATATCAATATCTAGTGTATATTGTGTCTAAAAAACTAAAGTTATATTTCTTAAATTAGAGATTAAATCGACATCATTTTTATATACTCAATTTTATATAAAGCTCATTGGTACTGCATTTGAGGAAAAAATCATATTGTAAACCGACCAAACTCATGCTCAAGCTTATTTTTAGTGGCATTTTAGTGATTTATCAAATTCGTTAGTTGGCTCTTCATGGTGTAAATCCAAGAGGATCTCGAGAAGTTTTAAATCAAGCTTATTCATCATTGAGAAGTTGTATTTAGAGAGATTTTAGTGTTATTAAGACTCAATGGAAGATATTAGAGAAAATGATGATGTTAAATTCTTTTACTGTATCTAAATTCTTACGAGAATATTCATAGAAATGTTAAGATATAAACAGTTAATACTCATGTCCTTATAAATATTTTTTTAAGTTATACTCTCGTAAGTCATTTTACATATAAAAAGTTATTATTATACAGTTAATTTTATCAAATATCTTTAAATAAACAGTTAATGTTATCTATTTGTCAAATTAGCTATTTTAATCCGCTGTTAACTAACTGCTGATAGAAACAATTAACAGCTAATACAATCAATTTATCGCCAAACAAGGCTATTAGCTCTTAATCTTTTTAAATAAAAATTTTATTGGTCTAATTTATATATCTTATCTAACTAATCGAAGTTTGTAAGAGCATAAATATTTAGATATGTTAGGCCTAAAACTCACCAAACATATAATAGGAAAACTCTTAGTCTTTATATATTCAAAAGTTGAGTTTGAACAAACGTTAATAATTAGTTGCTGTAAATAAGAAATAAACAGAAAAGTCAACTGACTTCATGTACAACTTGTCGAGGAGGCTGCCAAACCCATACCACTTGTATGATTATATAAACCAACAAAAACTGGTTAAAACAATAAATAAACGTGTTATTCCCTTTTGTTTAGTGTTATTCAACGACTTCCCATCCCATCCCTGGAATTCAACTTCATCCGTAACTAATGCCTGTTGCAATATGTAATTATTAATTGTATGCAGATGAAACGTAAACGACATGATTTGGTTGCAGTTCTTGCATATCGAACCCAAATGAGAATCTTCCCAAATAATTTCCTTTAACATCTCCCAATATATATATATATATATATAACTTGATCGTTGGGACTTTCATACCACAAGCGTTATTCTTTCCGATTTTTCAATAGACAATAAGAGATCTTATTAAATATGACCCTTAACAAGCATATCTCTGTATAAGTGCAATAGTCTAAGGCAAGGTTAATTAGTTTTCAGATTGTAATAAACATTTCCTCTGTTTTATGATCATAGTTTTGTAGTAGTTATGAAGCCAATTTAATTGAAAGATTATTTTACTAATTGTCCACAACTTTCATTCTATAAGTTAAAATTCATTTTTTAAATTATAATTGAAAAGTTTCCAATCAATGCAAATTATTATTATGTTGCGACTTCTAACTATTTTAAAAACGCTTTATCTTGACAATTAATTTTGTATGTGTTACTGAGCATTTCTTTTAGTTCTAGATCTTATTGTTATTTCTAATTTGATTCTTCAAATTTTCATTTTATCAGTACCTTTAAATTTTACTTTTTATTAAACTTGTATCAATAATTATAAATAAATACTTACTTATAAAGTAACTTAAAAATTTTAGCATATGTTCTATTTGTTTTATTCAATGTTTTTACTAGTTTATACTTTTTATTTTAACATTAATGTTTCTATTAATATTTTCATTTTTCATATCTACATTATATTTTCACACAGCCTAATGGAGTTTTTTTTTTTTGGGTTTTTCCCTCCTTTTCTTTGTTAAACTCATATTCAATATTTGTATATATTCATATCACTTTTTGAAGTTATTAAGAAAATTTTGTTCATAAAATAAGATCAAAATTAATTCATTAAATTGTTAATTAATTTATATGAAACATACAATTACTAATTACTGTTTGTATATAAAAGGTATTTAACATATGATTAATCATTTAAATATAAGATTTAATATATAACTAAATCCTTGAATATACGAAATTAAGTTAAGAAAATTAAATGTTTTTATTTTTATATTATTCATTGTTATCACTAGGAAATAATATTACAAATACTAATCATGGCTTACAAGTAGCAAATACACATTCATCATCATACTCATTACTCAATCACTACATGAAATTGTATTTTTAATGAAAGTAAAAGTTGTCACTATTATTAATAATGTCTAATATTTGAAGTCATCACCTCCTGTCACAAATACCTCCATCACTAATGAAATAGTGACTAATTTAAAAAATGATCACAATTATGCAAAACTTTTGTGACACAAATGCTGACACTAAAACTTGTTAAATTTGTGACAAAATTATATAGTCACAATAACTTTAAATATTTACGACAAGTTTATCATCACAAATAATATAAATTAGTAATGAATTAAGTCGTAATAGTACTTCATTTTATTATAACAAAATTGCCGACACTAAAACCTATCAAATGTGTGACAACATTATATTTCACAACAACTATACTTATTTATGACAAGTTTGTCAAGAAAAAAATATAAAATAGTGACGAATAAAGTTGTAACAATACTTTATTATATTGTGACAAAAGTGCCGACACTAAAACCTATAGAATGTGTGACAACACTATATGGTCACAACAACTTTATATATTTATGACAAGTTTTTTGACATAAATAATATAAAGTAGTGACGAATAAAGTCGTAACAGTATTTCATTTTATAAATTAGTGACGAATTAAGTCGTAACAGTACTTCATTTTATTATAACAAAATTGCCGACACTAAAACCTATCAAATGTGTGACAACATTATATTTCACAACAA
>JAOQMP010105662.1:0-14632 GCA_027563575.1 Erythroxylum pedicellare
CCATTTATAATAATATATTCATAATAAATATATATATGTTCTATAGTATTGTTATATACATAAAAATCAACATAATACATTTATTATATATTCTATTTATTATATATATTAAACTCTATATATTAGAAGTTTGAAAGAATTGGCATGATAAAGAGTGCATTATAATACCTTTTTTATGCACAAGAAAGAAAATAAACTAAAATAAAGTATATTTTATTCATTCCAGCAGTACAAGCATTTAAACACACATAAAGACAGAAGAAATATAAATTAAAGTTAAACAAAAAATAAAATAAAAATAAAAATAAAGACTAAATTTGAAAAGAAAGAAAGGGTTTAGAACAAGGTTTATGGTGATGGAGGTGGTGATGGGCTTGGAGGTGGCAGTTGAATGCCCTGAGCCTCGAAATAGTGATGAATATGACGTATGTCCTGACTCTGATGTCGTTGGGTTCGGGTCATCTCCTTCATCCTTTTGGAGTTCTCTGCAAATCTATCAATAATTTCCTTGGTGTTTATGGAGATTGTGTCCAATACCTTCTTCCAACCTGCTTTTTCTACATCTTCTTCCTCTTCGGACTCCTCATTATTTGAATCCCCTTCTTGTTGTTATTGGACGCTTGAACTTGCTTGACCAGTCTTTCCTTGACATGTGTATTGGCACTAATATTTCGAAATTCCATATTATGGGACTTCAAGATTTCAACCAGCCATAGATGATGATGGTGGTTCATGAACTCAGGATGGTAAACTGTAAGTCTGTTGCACTCAACTCCGTAGCAATTAGCTATGGCCAAAACCAAGTAACTCATTCCTAAATTATTGCTCCTCTTCTTTTTAGCAGTAATAATTGCATTAAAAATGAGGGTGGTTGTGCAAACTGAGATGCTATGATCCATGCACCACAACATAAACAATTCCTTCTTCGAACACTTGCTGGTTTCCGTTTTATCAAAAATGGTTTGACATATGAATTTGTGCATCAACAAGTGTTTGTGACTCTTAATAATGTTGTCGTGTGCGTTTTTAGTGTCAAAATGTTCTAATCCAGTTAGTTCTATCCAATAGGTATTGACATGGAAATCATCGTGTTGATTCACTACGAAAGACTCGGGGAAACCAGAAATTTCATCCATGGTGTCATAATCAAGCCCATAGGGTTCTTCCCACAAACTAAACCACAGTGTCCTAGATTTGTTGGATTTATATTAAAGAGAAGTAAAAAATTCTAAAGGTCAATTCTTTGTAAACTGGGAATTGAATTTGAATGAACTGACTCAATGAATTTTCTCAACTAAGCTCTCAACCTTGTCTTGTAGTTCTAATCTATCTAAAGTTTTAAAGTGAAATTATTTGAGAACCATAATTTGCTTACTACAAAGGGAATGGAAACGAGTACCTTCCTCTTCCAAGAAGATTGGGAAAGGTGCTCCGTAATCAACTTCTCTGTTCCTCTTCCCTCGTCCTAAGACTTGTGTTCGCCCCACTAATTGATCACGCTTTACTGTTTGCTTGATGCGTAGTATATTGGTTTGTGAGTCACTGGAAGTCAAAAGATATTTAGAGGTATGAAATTTTGTAGAGAGAAGTGAGAGTGATTGGAGAGATAAAGTGAAAATAAAAGTGAGTGAAAAAGTGAAGTTAGAAATGTATTTATAGTTGATTAGATGGTAAAATGGTAAAATTTTAAATGAAATGCACGTGTCAGTCATTTCTACCCTGCCGCAGGCCACGATTATGGCCTGCAATTTTTCACCAATTTTAATTTTTCTTCTTCTTTTGTCATTCTCCACTTTTCAAAATCCCTTCTTAACTTCTTGTGGCTCTTTTACCTCCCTTTGATTACTTCATTGATCATAGAATTCATGTCGACATCCTATGTCTTCCGATTTTATTTGAAAACAAAATAACCTAACTACAGAATTCAACTTTTTGAAGACAATTTAAGGAAATTAAAATTCCATGGATTGCCTCCATGCAGTGTTTCTTTTAACATTAGTAGCTCGATGCTTTTCTTTTGCTCATGGTGGTTCAAATGAGTGGTGCAATGGAAGTGCAGTCACTAATCTAACAACTTGCACATGACCTCCCATACCCTTGATTCCACCTTCCTTGTGGCTCTCCCTCCTTCTCCTTCTTCTACGCAATTGCTTCTTTTTAAAGGTACTTCCAGGATCCACAATATCTTCTCATTGCCCAGGAGGTTTGGGTTCCTTATCATTATTTGGAGGTAAAAGAAGATTGTTGTCTTTCTTTGATACTTTTAAGGTTCCTTACTGCTTACCTACCCTCAGAGTTAGTTCCTCCCATCAACATCAATGATTGAGCAAGCAGTGGCCAGGAATGGTCTTCCAAGGACCATAGGGGTTTCTACATCTTCTCCAATATCCAATATATAGAATTCTATGGGAAAATAAAATCATCAACTTGTACTTGCACATCCTTAATAATCCCCTTCGGTTGATGGACTATTCTATCAGTCGTCTTTACTAACATCTTTTTGGGTACTAACTCTCCTAACCCCAACTTTTGACTAAAGGTGTAGGGCACCATATTGATACTCGCTCCCAAATCCACAAATACCCTATCTATTTTGACTCCATTTATACTACAAGGAATGTAAAAATCCCCTAGATCCTCTTTCTTCTATGCTATATTGGGGTTTTTTTCTGCTTCATGCTCCTTAACCTTCTTTTTCACCAATTTCGTTAATGTGAGCCTCGTTTGTAGGTGTTTCGTTATGTTCTCATCCTTGTTTAATTCAACTTCCTCAGAATTCCTTGTTACCTTACTTGACAATGATTTCCGCTGCGCTAGAATAGGGTATGGTAATTTGGGTAGAGATTTTTTGATTGGCTCAAATCCGAACTCACTTGGAAGAAATTCCACAATTACTTGTCTTTTTCCTTTATCTTCATTCTCCTTTGTATGATCAAGTTCCTTTTCTTGGGACTGAGTGATGGCCATGGTCCATTCCTTTGGTTTAGACTTAGGATTGCTTGGAAAGGTTCCTGCATTTCGAGTAGATATTGATTCAACTAGTTGACCTACTTAGACCTCTAGATTATGTATTAAAGAGGTTTGGTTCTTAGTAACTTGCTCGAATTTACTCTCAAGCCCCCTATGTGCATCCTCCATGTCTCCAATCTTATCTAAAATTTTATCCAACTTTGATTCCATTGAGCTTGGTTTATCTTCTTAGAATCCCAATTGTCCTTGAGGTCTAAACTGTCCTCCCGCATTATTTGTCTAAGAGAAGTTAGGGTAATTGTTCCACCCAGAGTTGTAAGTGTTAGAGTAGGGGTTGTTCCCCCTTCTCGTTCATACTGGGCTCCCATGTAATTCAGTTTCTCTAGATCACCTTCCTTCATTAAGAAACAGTCCACTGTGTTATGGTTCAATTGTCCACAGAGTTCACACTTAAGTTGTATGACCTTCGCCATAGTTAAGGACGAAACCTTTATGTTGTTGAGCTATCGAGTCAAGTTATCAATCTTTGATTACATTTCTGTCATTTGATCAACAACCATAATTTCTTTTTTATTCACAAAATGTAATAGTTTGTCTAGTCCACTCATTCGTCCATAAACAATTGTTACTTGCCATCTCCTTTATTAATTCTTCCACTTCATCCATTGTCTTCCTCATCAATGATCCTCTTGAAGTTACATCGATTGTGCTTCTCATATGTTGGGTTGCTCCATTATAAAACGTTTACAACAAAAATTTCTTGGGTAAGTTGTGAAGTGGGCATTTCCGTTACAAATCCTTATATCGTTCCCACGCTTCGTAGATCGATTCCCCATCACCTTGTGTGAAGTTGGTGATTTCCTTGATGATCTTAGTGGTCTTAGTCAGGGGAAAATATTTATCTAAAGAGACATGAACTAACTGATCCCAAATGATAACATTGGTTGAGTTAAAGGAGTGATACCAAGCCTTTGCTCTATCTCTAAGAGTAAAAGAAAAGAGCCTAATTCTAACTGCATCTTTCGATATCTGATGGTACCTAAAGGTATCACAGATTTCTAAGAAGTTCACTATATACGCATTGGGGTCTTCATTGTTATTCCATAAAATTGCATTGAAGCATATTCAAGAGAGCCGGTTTAATTTCAAATGATGTAGCCTGTACTAGTGGTATAGTTATTCCTTGATTAGCCTCATTAAGCCCTAGTCTTATAAAGTCCATAAAGGTCCTCTGTTGTCGTCCTTGGTTCGCTCCGTGGTCTAAATCCTACTGAAACTCCTTGACCATTGTTGTCTTCGCGATTTCTTCTTCTCGTTACGCCAAGCTTTCCTAATGGTTCATTCTAGTCAAGTGATGTCTAAATCTACACGACTTAAACTTCTCGTGACTCTTGTGTTCATGCAAGAGCACGATTTCAAAAATAGAAAGAAAGAACGAAATTAAAAATTAAAAATTAAAAACTAAAAACTAAAATAAACATCTTAAACTATAGAACTAAACTAATCGCCTCCCCGACAATGAAGTCAAAAACTTAATCGCGGTTTTCCGATATGTGTAGTTTTAATATTTTAACCTTGATATTTCGTAAGCGTACAAGTTGTTCATGTAGTATCTAAGGTGTTGATCCTACGAGGAGGTTTAATCTAAATCCTAAAATCTAAGGCCAAAACTAATCGTAGAAATTCAAATTTAACTAAACTAAAACAATGATGCAATTCAATTAATCGATTCAATCAAACAACTCAATTCAAGAATTAATCACAAAATATTAACAAATCTGTAAATTGCAGCACACACATCAAGAATTAACTTAAGGAATTACCAATTGAGAGAAAGGGGAATTTGTACTTATCTTCAACATTAATCTAATTAATGATGAATTATCGAATGATTAGTCCTAAAAGATCCTAGGGTTGATTACTCTCTCTCGAGTTATAACCAATATCCCTAAATTATAAACCCTAATCAGATTATAGAAAATTGTAATTTCTCAATTCACAATTTATCTGTCCCCTAATTAGATATGAAGTTTTCCACTAGACTCTTACGAACTTATGTGAGATCTCTCTTCACACAATTTCCAATTTGATTGATTTCTCATTCTTATTAAATCACCTAACTCTTGTTAGCCCAAGTTAATTATTTTTCATTCGATTCACCCTCTCAGTCAATAACCGAATTATGTAAGAGTATAAATCAATCATAATGAATCCAAATAAAATAAACAATCAGATTTTTTTTGAATTAAAGATAAAAACAACCCGAAGGTGAGTTGAGACATTCCTCAACAATCATAAAATCCTATCTCAACAGCTATCCCAATTCTATACATAAATAAAATTGAAATACACCATAAATTAGATCTGAATGGATGACGGAGGCAATAATGTCGGGAAACCTCCTGTTCCGAGAAGTACTTCTCGTTAGTTTCTTCTCCATATCTCTTATCCGTCTTCTCTTTCTCAATCTCTCGATGGTGGTTGATGTAAGAAGCTCCTCCATCTCTTTTGTCTCATTCTTATATACTTGATGGGCTGGGCAACCCCAGGGTTTTTCCAGGGTCAAAGGGTCTGAAAAATTCCTCAAAACTCAACTTTTCTGTGTATTTGCACGTCTGTCCGATGCAGGCCATGATTGTGGGCCACTTTTAAGTTGTCTCCCTTGCTTCTGTCACGATCGTAGGCTGTTGTTTTGGTCCAAGTCTCTCTGAAACTTCCCTGTTCTTTGTTGTTGACCCTAAAATATTAACAAACACATCAAGGTACCTCAAAGACATAATAAATAAGGTCGAATACTTGTACTTACCCATAAACACACTTAAACACAAATAATTCATAAACTAACACAATTCTATCGAAAACACATACCAAATAATCGAATAAACAGATAAACACATATCAAACTATACCCTATAACACGATGCATTTCACACTTATCACCCTTTACCAAGCATTTGCTTTTGCCCGGAAGCAGGAAGCCATTGTTGTTGCCAGCCTACCCATGTATTTTGGTAAAGGGATTAGAGCTTGAGGGCATTCAACAGGAGGAGTTAGTCAATCACACAAAGGGATAAGTTTGAACAGTTTTCCTATAAGAACAACGTAGAACCTGGGTTAGTTCCCACTCTAGCAGAATCTAGGGTACTTCCAACTCTAACTTACCAAAGAAGTCCGAACGAGTCCAACTTCAACCAAAATATACAAGGCACAAAAACATTAAATAGTAAAGAATTTGACAACAAAAGTGCTAGAGGAATTTTCTTTTAGTGTGATGAGAAGTACATCCCCAATTATAAATGCAAGAAAAAACAATTCCAGCTCTATATGATTGAGGATGAGGAAGCTGCAGAGAATGAAGAAAAATATGATGAATCAGAAGTGCAGCAATAGGGGACACCCAGAGTATCACTGGAAGCTATGTGGGGACTACGTGATCAAGGGGAATTTAAACAAATGAGGATGGTGGGTAGTCATCAACTGAGACCTCTTTACATCCTTATTGACAGTGGTAGCACACACAATTTTCCCGATAAAAAATGGATCAAAAAAGGAGGAGTGGAGGTGGTAAATACGCCTACGCTAAACATTACAGTTAGAGGGGGCTTGAAGTTGCAATGTAACCAAACTTGTCACAATTTTTCCCGGAAGATGCAAAGGATGTGTTTTCTCACCAATGCTTATATCATCAAGTTAGGTGGATGTGATATGTTTTAGGGGTGCAATGGCTTGTGATCCTGGATTACGTGCTATGAAATTTCAAAGAGTGCACTATAAAATTCTAATAAGAATGAAGTACAAAGAAACACACGGGCAACCCTGAAGAAGGGGCAAAAGAAATTATGGATAAGAACCTCTGAAAACTAATGATGAATTCAAATAACAATTTATTGTTTATGATACGCTTGACATGTCCTAGGGAGTTTCACATGAAAAACTTATCATTGAAGGACAAGAAACATTCAAGTGAAGAACTAAAGGAGCTTTTACCAGAATTTAGAAATGTGTTTTAGGACTCGAAACAATTCCCCCTTAAGAGGACCCATGACCAGGACATACAACTCAAACAAGGAGTTGATACCATCAATATACGTCCGTACAGATACTCCAGGGAGCAAAAAGATGCCATTAAAAGGGTAGTACAAGTTGCGAATAGTAGAAGTCTCAATCAACAGGATTTGATTTGTGAAGAGGCAAGGGAACATTTTACCATATTTTATGGGCAATCTAAGTCCACTTCAGTCACTATTCAATTGCTAACCTCTTTTTTTTCGAAGAAGCTATCTCAAGAAGAAGCTTATAATTTAGCCAAGCGTATAGTAGATGAGGAGATTGAAGGATTTATCTTCCAAATGAATCCTAATAGGGTCCCAAGAACTAATGTGCTAAATGGGGTCTTTATTTGGAAGGCTTGGGGTGAGATTGGAATGATGGTGAAGCAAGCAATGAAGGAATTTTTCTCTACTGGAGTATTGTTAAAGGAGATTAATAAAACATTCATCTACCTTATTCTGAAGACAAGTAACCCTAATTCTTTTGAAGAGTTCAGGCCTATTGCTTGTTCAAATTTGTTATATAAAGTGATCTATAAAATTATAGCAAACAAACTCGAGGGTGTTTTGGGGACTTTGGTTAGTAATAACCAAAATGCATTTATGCAAGGAAGGTTGACAAGGGATAATATTTCTATTGTTTAGGAGCTTATGAAGGGGTACCAAAGGAAATGGGCCCTGCCAAACTATGCTTTTAAGATTGATTTTAAGAAGGCCTATGATTGTGTGGAATGGGGTTTTATTCTCAAGGTATCGGAGGTGATGAGCTTTCGTTCCATATTCATAAAATGAGTAGAGGCATACATAACTTCCCTTTCCTACTCAGTGATGGTGAATGGTATACCAACTAGATTATTTAAAGGAATGAGAGGACTTCGACAAGGTGATCCTATATCTCCCTGCTTGTCATTCTTTGCCTGGAGGTGCTAACACTATTATTGAAGCATAATGTGGATAAGGATAAGGGTTTCAAGTTCCAAGGTAGATGTAAGAAGATTTTTCTAATCAATCTATGATTTATTTTTTATTTCCAAAGCATATCCATCCTCAATTCAAATGTTAATGGCCTCTCCCAAACAATTTGGAGAGATGTTGGGATTATAAATTAATTTAGCTAAAAGTCATTTTGTGCTGGCCAAAAATGTAGATAGGTTGGAAAATGAGATAGCGGCAATATCTTCTATGTAAAGGAAACAACATCCTTTGTGTTATCTAGGGTTGTCGATTACTACAAGAAGAATTTTGTTTTCTAAATTTTACCCTTTTGGTGGAAAGAATACAGCAGAGGTTAAATCATTAAACAAATAAGTTCTTATCATTTGGGTGGAGACTCTAACTCATTAAATCAGTACTTAATTCCTTGCAAGGGTACTGGTCAACTAACATGTTTCTAGCTAAGGGAATAATAAAGACGATAGAAAATTTGTTTAGTAGGATCTTATGGGGGAAGTAAAATTCAGGAGGAAGGTTTATTAAGGTTAGATGGGATGAGGTTTGCAAGGCTAAGAACGCGGGAGAGTTAGGAATTATTTCTATAGCCACCACAAACAAGATGACTAAATGGCTTCACTCTTATATATTAAGAGGGAAGTCATTGTGGTCTATTACCCTAAAGAGTCTCAATCCCTTTTCATTAAAAAGTTAGTGAGTCTCAAGTATATTATGGAGCTAGAGATTAAATGTAGAGATGGGAATGGGCAGAAAGCTCATTTTTGGTTTGACAATTGGACAGTTCATGGTCCACTGAGTCGGGTTCCTAATGCAGTCTAATGGTGGAGTCATATTCCATTTACTGCTAAGGTGTGTGTTGTTATACCTAACAATTGGTGGACTGATGTTCTAAGACAGGTGACTCATCTCATTCCTTCGTATACTCGTAATTGAAGGACTTAGGATAAATTCTCCTGGTTGAACCAACCCTCTAATTCCTTTTCAAATAGGGTATGTAGGGAGTGTTTAGCTCAGGGACAATCCCCTGTTGATTGGTACTCTAGTATATGGCACAAGTCCCTAAGACCCAAGTCTTCTTGCTTATTATGGTTGGCAATTTTGAACAAAATGGCCACCATAAATAAATTACACTTTCTAAATCTGAACATCATTTGTGTCCTATGCAAGAATAATCATGAAACTAGAGATAATCTTTTTTCCAATGCCCTTTTGTTATGAGCATTTGGGGGAAAATTAAAGAGAAGTATTATTGGAGATTGGATGGGTTTTTGCTTACTATCATAGTGGAAAACCTAACGGCTTTGAACAATGTCCCAAAAGGGGATACGGTAATATTCATCATCTCATTGGCTTCTACCCTAGAGGAGATTTGGAAGGAGAGAAATTTGCAAATCTTCATAGGTAAACTGTGATCAGATATAGAGGTATTGAACTCTCTAATCATTAGGATTAGAGAATTTCCCTCTCTTTTGAAAGAACTGCCTATATGTAGTGAACATGTAGTTAGATCGTGGAATTTGGGTAAGCCATAACTATATGCATTACGAAGAAAAATAAGGGGCAATTTAAACTTTTACCTGATGCTTGTTGGAGGAACTAAAACCAAATATGTTCACGTTTCTGGTAGATTTATGAAGGCTAAGGAAGGGACTTAGAAGAGGTTAAAATAGAGTAAACATTTTGATATCCCTAATTGTACTATACTCATAGATCAGGTAGAAGAAGAAGGCTCCTACCTCTTAGCAGGAACTTTGCTATATTTACCAGTCACGGAGAGGAAGGAAAATGTGATCACTAAGCCCTAAATAAAGCGATAAATTATTAGTAAGAACAAACAATAAACGGGTGTGTAGGATTTGTTATCTTACCATAATCGAGCAACTGAAGGAGGAAGATCGCATCTAGAACCCTAATTGGAAGCTTCCTAAGTCTCCTTTTTTCAGAGGAATTTCGTTTTACTTGATTTGGGAATTGGGTGTAGCCTATGAATATTAAATGTGTTGTTTGAACATTGTCGCTTCTTCTTTCTATCATTGTGCTTGTCTCTACAATGTCATTGTGGAGTTATTTCTTATGATGTATTAGTTTCTCCTGTTTTTAGGAGTAGCTGAATGTATCTATGTACAATTTTCTTTCTATTAATTTTAATTTTAATTTTTCATAAAAAGAACTACTAGAACACTACTTCGTTAGGATGACTTTAAGCCCTTGTGCTTCCCCTGTGATTTTAGGTAAGAAAAAGGAATTAAACAAGCACACTATCATGAATAAATTTCCAAAACTAGTCATCGAAGAACTATTGAAGGAATTAAAAGGCTCAAGATGGTATTCCAAGTTAGTCCTAAGATTTGGCTACCATCAAATCCGAATGAAGGAAGAGGATATTCCGAAGATGGCTTTTAGGACACACGATGGCCATTTCAAATTCTTGGTGATGCCTTTTTCACTCACGAATGCTTCATCAACATTCCAAAGCCTTATGAACTATATTTTCAAGCCATATTTACATAAATTGATGTTTTTTTTTTAATGATCTACTTATCTATAGTAACAACTTTGTAAAGCATGTGGAATATTTACGATAGGTATTACAAATTTAAGGAACAATTTTCATTTCTCAATGGGAATACGTGCATGTTTGGGGAGCGACGAATTGTTTAATTAGGCCACACTATTCTAAAGTTGGGGTAGCAATATATGATAAAAAGGTACTCATAATCATACAGTGGTCTTCGCCTCAAACGTTGAAGGAGCCAAGAGGTTTCCTTAAGCTAAAAGGGTATTACATCCGATTCATAAAACATTATGCAATAATGGCGAAGCTACTAAATGCTCTATTAAAGAAATAGATGAATATGAGATGGGAATGGTTGGAAGAATAATAGCTTGCATTTGACAAGTTGAAGGAAGCATTAGTCACTGTGTCAGTACTCGCATTACTAAATTTTTAAAAAATCTTTACGATAGAGGTTGATGCATGTGATCGAGGAAGCAGGGTTGTTCTTCAATAGGAGGGGTACCTCATTGCATTCCTTAGTAAGGCGGTAGCTCCTAAATACCAGTCTATGTCTAACTACGAGAAGGAATTCCTTGCAATTGTCTAGGTTGTGAAACAATGGCGTCATTATTTAAACGGATGGTTTTTTAGGGTTCTCATAGAGTGTAAAAGTTTATAGTGTTTGCTGGAACAAAGAATTGCAATACATTTTCAACAAAACTGGTTGCATAAATTAATAGGGTATGATTTTGAAGTGATGTATCGAAGTGTGAAGGAGAATATAACTGCTAATACTCTTTACAGAATCACCAACCATAAACTACTAACCATGTTTGTTTCTCAGGTGCAAATTAATTTACGAGGGGGAATCCAAAAGAGATGGAAAAACAATGCAACTATCAGAGACTTAATAAAGAAATTTGAGAAGCAGGAAATTCAAACGGGTAACTATAAATGGAAAAAACAACTTGCTAAGGTGGAAAGGAAGCCTGATTCTTGGATGTAATAAGGAACTCATAAGCAAAATCATATTGCTTGCCCATAACAGTCCACAGGGATGACACTTGGGAGTAACCGCAACAATCAAACGAATCAAAAACTTATTTTACTAGAAACAAATAGCTAAGGACATTAAGAATTATGTCATTAGCTGCATTATTTGTCAACGAAGTACATATGAACCTGTATCTACCTCAAATGATTAAACCCACTACCTATACCTGAAGGATTTTGGAGGAAAATCAGTATGGACTTTATAGAGAGACTACCCCGTTGAAGGGGAAAACATGCATTTACGTGGTTGTTGACAAATTGAGTTAGTACCCCCACTTTATGGCCTTAAATATCCCCTACACTGCACAGGATGTTGTACAACTCTTCACAGACCATGTATTTAAGCTTTATGGGATGTCAAAGGCGATAATCAGCGATCGTGATCCTCTATTTCTTGGCACCTTTTGGCAACAAACTTTCTAGTTGCAAAGCGTGGGAATGTGGTTTTTAGAGATATTTTTAGAGATGTCACTGTACCATGGTGACTCGTGGCCCGACCCAACTACTGATTTCAACGTCATATCACTTGCAATCTGAAGGATAAACAAAAGCAATTAATAAAAAGTTGGAAATATATCTTAGATGTTTTTATGGTGAAACCCTTTATGTTTATCCTCCACCCGTTTATGTTCCCTACTTAGCTGAGGACTCCTGGAATGTTTTAATCGATCAAGCTCTTAATGATTGTGATACCTCATTACAAATCACTAAGTTCTTTTTAAGCAGAGCATAGTAGAGAATGAAGTAATACGTTGACAAGCATCAGACTGAATGTGAATTTGAAGTGGGACAAAGTGTTTACGTCAAGCTACAACCCTATTGTCAACATTTCATGCAAAGCAGAACAAACAAGAAGCTAGCACCATTATATTATCATCCTTTCCCAATTAAAGCAAAGATCAATGTAGTGGCATATAAACTAGAGCTGCTAAAAGGATCGATGATCCACCCAACCTTCCATATATCCCAATTAAAGAAGTTCTTATTAGATAAGACACTTATGAACAATTACTGTCAAACTTGATAGTTGAACCAAAGATAATACAAGTTCTTCTGGTAAGAAGAATGATCAAGTGCCATAATCGTGTGGTCACTCAAGTCTTGGTATAGTGGAATGGTGAAATAAGGGAAAAAGCTAAGTGGGAAATGATGTTTGAGCTACAGAAGAAATTTCCAAATATCAACTTGACAGATAATTTCATTGCTAAAGAGGGAGGGGTGAAATAATAGGTAAACTTATGAAAAAATAGAAGATGACATCACAACATGACAGGAATGGCATTAGAGAACAAATCAAAGCAAAAGAAATTTTAAAATGCATCATCCTATTGAATTGTCTAAATAAGTACACGTGACATATATCCTATAACTATATTATCATTTATATAGCCGTTGTAATGACAGAGTATGTTATGCAAAAACCATTAAGCAATAGAATCTTCTTCTTTTCTATTCACGTGATTTTATGTTTTTTATTAAAATATCACAACATATTCATTTATGATGAAAAAATTATAAATTTCTTTTCTTTGTTTTCTTCTTTCTTTGGGAAAATGGAGGGTAAGGTTAAAATAGGTATAGAGGTTGTTTTATCTTATCTTTTTATTTCTTTTTGTTATGATATAAATATAACAACAAAATAATATTTTATTAGTTATTATCAAATTGTTGGATCCTGTTTTTAGAGCCCAATTATTCGGAATTACCATAAGACTTAAGTGTATCACCCTGTAGCGTTATTTCAATGGAATGTCCTTAAACATCAACAGTTCATCTTCTTGCTCTGATACCATAAGTGTTGGGACTCCGCCCTCGCGAGTCATGGGCCTGACATCTTAAGTGGCATCTAAACGTGCATCCCACAAGGGTGACGTGCCCACACTAGTCAAACATCAAAAACAAACTCATTTCTCCTATTTCAGAACAGATTTTTAGGAAACCTCAAACTGGAATTACAATTTGACTTCTTCAGAACATTTGTTCCCCATTTTTCTAAGTTTCTAATGAAACCAAAATTATTCAATTTGGTTCAAAAATTTGAAAGTCATATCACAAACATTTTCGGACTGTTATTAAACTGAAAAAGTACACTATACTTAACTTCCATCCAGAAATTGAAAGTCTTAGAGACTAAATTAAAATTCAATTTCTGCAAAGGATTTGTAGCTATATGTCTCTAGTTTAGTTTTAAACAAGAATAATCTCATTACGAGCTCTACCGATCAAGATATGATTAAAATACCGAAGTATGTTTAGTAAAATTTCCTATTCATACTCTTTCAACCAATACCCTTACTTTCTTTCCATACATATTTTTATAATAAACACAAAAGGATAAAAATTTCTATGGAGAGATATATAAATGTGTTAGGAATCCAATACTTCAAAAATCAGGTCATTTGGAGGTCGGATGACAAAGTTATGGGCAAAAGAATCGAATATGATTATGTCCTTAATCATATTGTTCCTATCTTGGAAAAATTGGCTTAACTTTCACTAGAGGTATCGGATTGTGATCGTTTTAGGGCGGTTTCGAAGAAAACTTCGAGAGCTACAAATTTTATGAAGACTTGAAGAGATACTTTGCCATATAGAGGGTCAAAATCTCAAATTTCCAAAAGTGTAGATGGATCAAACAAAGTGATCCAATCTAAGATGAATCAGGCGAAAGGATTTAGTCTAAGGTGAATCAAACGAAGGGATTC
Organism: Erythroxylum pedicellare; assembly: GCA_027563575.1. Classification (NCBI taxonomy): domain Eukaryota; kingdom Viridiplantae; phylum Streptophyta; class Magnoliopsida; order Malpighiales; family Erythroxylaceae; genus Erythroxylum; species Erythroxylum pedicellare. The sequence goes on from JAOQMP010105662.1 coordinate 14,226, forward strand.
AGTCTAAGCTAAATCAGATGTAGGGATTCAGTCTAAGTTGAATCAGACGAAGAGATTCAGTCTAAGATGAATCAGACGAAGGGATTCAGTCTAAGGTGAATCAGACGAAGCGATTCAGTCTAAGATGAATCAAACGAAGCAATTCAGTCTAAGGTGAATCAGACGAAGGGTTTTAAGATGAATCAGATGAAGGGATTCAGTCTAAGATGAATCAGACGAACGGATTTAGACGAACGGATTCAGTCTAAGGTGAATCAGACGAAGAGATTTCTACAGTGTCTTCCTCACATCACCAAGAGTTCTAAATCACTAACTACACTCTCCAAAGCATCTCCAATGGTTCCTACATCCATTCTAACATCACTTTCACTCATAATCTTGTCAAATTCACTTCTTCTAATGTAATA
>JAOQMP010105668.1:0-14631 GCA_027563575.1 Erythroxylum pedicellare
AACCCTAAAATCAATTGGGTTCTCCTAATCCATCTTCTTCCCACAAAACCTCTTTGCTCTCTAACTCCTTCATCCTCAATACAACCCATTCCTTTAATAAAGCAAGAAAAAGATGGTTAACCTACCTTAACAAACTCGATTTCTCTTATCTTCTTTTTCACCGAAACTTCTCTTCTCTTCTTTTTCACCGAAACTTCTCTTCTTCTCTCCAATTTTTGTTTCTCTCTTCTTTCTCTTTTATTTTCACAACACTTCTCTCTTCTTCTAATGCAAAACCTTTTTAATGGTCTTTTCCCCACTTTACCCTTCATTTACCTTGTCATTCCCATTTTGCCCCTTCTTTCATTTAATCCATCTACTAACTCCTTTAATCTAACTTACTTGTACCTTCCCATATTAATTCTAACTTAATTCAAATCCTTCCAACAATTTCTAATCTCTATTTATGCCACTAAATTACTAACTAAATTAAAAATAATCAAAAAAAGGAATAATCAACCAAAACCAAAATAAAAAGCTAAGTATCAAATAATAAAATTGGAAAACATTTTCGGGGTCCAACATCTATTTTTGTATCCTTAGTTAAAATTGTTTCCAAGTGATCCCTATAACTTAATTTAAACATTCCCTACACCAAAAGATCAATCACATCAACAGAAAAAACACAATGATCATCAGGAGGATGTTTCATGGCATCAAAAATATTGAACACTTCTCCATGAAATTCCGTTGTGAGGGTACCCTCATGAACATCTATCTTAGTTTGATTCGTATTAAGAAAAGGTCTCCCCAATAAGATAGGTATCAGATTACATGAGGTGTCATCATTCATATCTACAACATAGAAATTTGTAGTAAACACTAACTTATTCATTTACACTAAAACATCCTTAACCACACCATCAGGATAAGCATTAGTGCAGTTAGCCAATTGTATGATTACACTCATTTCTTTCAATGGACCTAAATTCAAAGAAGAATAAATCAAACGAGGCATCACATTAATAAAAGTAACAAAATCCAATATAGCTTTGTTGAACACAGTATTCCCAATTTTGCAAGGAATGGTAAATACACATAGATCTCGGCATTTTGGAGGCATCTTCTTTCTAAATACCGTAGACACATTTTCACCCATCATTACTTTCTCATCATCCCTCAATTTCCTCTTATATGTATAAAGTTCTTTTAGGAATTTAGCATATCTTGGTACTTGCTTGATGGCCTGGAGCAATGGTATATTGACTTACACTTTTCGAAAAGTCTCCAATATCTCTTTGTCCTTCTCCTCCTTGTTTGGTTTTGTTAATCTACTCAGAAAAGGTAGAGGATTAGTCTTAATAATATTGGGACTTTCAAAATTTACCTTTATACTCAATGACGGATTTTCTTCCTTTTCTAATTCCTTTTCAATCTCTTCCTTCGTAGCAATCTTTGGTGGAGTTCTTTTGGGACCCTAAATCTTATTTCCGCTCCTTAAGGTTATGGCAGTGACATTCTCCGGGTTCACCTCGGGTTAGGATGGCAATTTTACTCCATTTTGCGATTTTAGGTAATTGAGACTCACTACCATTTGACCCATTTAGTGTTCCATGTTTTGTTGACTTGCTTTTGTCTCCTACCAGATTTGTTGTAAACTCTGTTGCAACTGTTACTACATACTTTTTGTAATTGTTACATATCCTGTTGAAATTGCATATTGTTAGCAGCAAGATTCTTAACAAGTTCTTCTAAAGATGTACTTGAACTAGAAGAAGAAGCTCTCTATACTCCTTGTTGCCTTGGTTGAAATCCTTGTGCTCCTTGCAACCAATTTTGGAAACAATTTTCTTGTCGATTCCTTTAATAACTTAAGTTAGGGTGATCCCTCTAACCTGGGTTATACGTCTGTAAGTACGGGTTGTATTGGTTCGAGAAGTTCCCTCCTGCAACATTCACGTACTCCATATTTCCCTCTTGTAATGTTGGGCACTAATAAGTTGGATGGATTATGTTCGAGCATATTACACATACTTTCACTTGTACTTATCCAATTGCAATCTATCTCACAAAAGATGTTAGTTAATCTAAACAATGTTCAATAGATGAAGTACTTATTTTGTTTACTCGTCGAGCATCATTGCGAATGCCAAATTGTTAAATATGAGTGGCCATCCACTCACGTAGGATCCTGACCTCAAGGGGAGTATTCTTGCAAAGTGTCCCACTTCTTGTTACATCAACAACACTACTCTCCATTAGTAATAGTCCTTTATAGAAATATTGGATGAGAAGTAGCTCCAATATGTTGTGGTGTGGACAACTGGCATATAACTTCTTGAACCGCTCCTAATACTCATAAAGAGATTCTCAATTATACTGCTTGATGCCATATATCTCCTTCCGAATACTTGTTGTCCTTGAGGCCAGAAATATTTCACTAAGAACAATCTCTTCATCACCAACCAAGTATTAATGCTTCCCACTGGTAAATAACACAACCAATCTTTTGCTGCATCTTTGAGTGAGAATGGGAAGGCTCTCAAGATGATCTACTCATCCGTCACCCCGAGAGGCTTCATGCTCAAACAAATAACATCAAGCTCCTTGAGATGCTTGTATGGATCCTCACTTACAAGACTATGAAAATTGGGTAATAAATGAATTAATCTAGATTTTAACTCAAAGGTAACATGTTTAGCAAAATTAGAAAATGTAATGCATAGGGATCTTTGGGTTAAGTCTGGTGCAGCCAACTCCCTCAATGTTCTCGAATTTGTCGTAGTTGCTTCAGATTCAAGTTCTGGGTCTACTATTGAAGATGTTCTTGCTTCTCTTCTTAACCTCCGTAGTGTTCTCTCGATCTCTGGATCAAGTTGCTCAATTTCTCTACGAGGAGAGCTGGTCTCTGTTATACACCAACACTCACAAACTTTTAAAAGTTAACAAATAATAAAAAGAAACTAATATATTCACAAAACAACAACTAAAATCAAATACGAAAATTAAACTATTGCACTCCCTAACAACGGCACCAAAATTTGACAATACATGTCGAGTGCACTACAAAATTTACCTGACTCTACAACAGTAAAATTTGTAATATGGTGAGTCAGGATCGAATCTATAAGGAATGTTTGGTTAATTTTCGTAACGAAATAAATAGATGTAAGGAAAATATATAAAGGTGGTTTTTGGATTTTTAGCAATTTAGAAAATAAAATAAAAAGTAAACTATCGAAAACAAAATAAAACAAGTGATCGAAAATGATTAAATTGTTGAATATACATAAGGTCCGGTTCTAGGTTCAATCTCAGCCTAAACACGATCAAGTATATTTCATCATCCTAATGTCTTTACAACTCTCTTCGGACTATCGATCTGAGACTACTAGAACACTCTCCTCATCTCGATTTTCCCTTAAATTTTGTTTAATCAAGATACAATCATTAATTAAACCTATCTATCAAATAACCTAGGATACAATCTCTATACTTAATTTGGCAGCAAATTACGACATGGAAAACAATCAATAAAGCAGCAACCTCACATGTTCGAGTTATCTAACCTAAGTTATATTGTTTCTAATGATACGGGATCATTAGATGCTACTCACAAACATTAAAAGTAACGACTATGGATTACATTCAAAGTTTTAGCAATAGGTTGAAAATAGAACAATCAAAATAATGTATTAAGATCATTCATCTTAAAACTCAATCAAATCAACACCAACAACACAACAATCCGAAATGAAATTACAAAGTTAAAATGATAAAATAGCTTAACCGTGACCTGGCGTTGATATTCCTATTGAACCAGCATAGGGAAGCTAGCCTTCTATCTCTATTTTATGCTCCAAGCTTCAATCCTAATCTCCATAGCTACATCAGTGGTGAAAAATAAAGAAAGAACCTAATGCCTCCATCCTTTAATCCCTGCGCCTCTCCCTATTTTGTGATTTGATTTTTTGGTCCACGTCTATTGTTCACGCCCCTCATTAATGTGCATTTCACTCTTTTAAAAACCCTGCATAACATCTGCATTAAGCGTAGACATTGTCCATGTTTAACGTAAACGTATGTGTTGAAGGCAGACGTTGTCTGCATTAACGCAAATGTCTGCGTTGTCTGTGTTTATCGCAGAACATAGATGTTGTTTACGTACAACATTTGCTTCTGTCATTTCTCCTTGTTGAAGCTACCGTTTTAGGTCCTTGCTCCTCCTTACTGCAATGTCGTTTTACTTCTTCATTTGCTGTGGAAATAATTAATCCAAATGCTTCCCATCAAATTTGAACTCACACTCTTGCATGGGACATGCATAGCCATAAGCAACTTTAATCCATTTTCTTTGTGTTTTCATTTCTTGTCTTCCTCTTATCTTTATTTGCTCTAATCTTTTTATTGCTCTAAGAAAACAAGTGAATGTAAATTTTCGAAAAATGACCTAAATATTGTGCTTTCAATTCATTTTAACTTTTTTGCTTTCGAATTGTGCCTAAAATCAAATATAAGTCAAAATGAGTATCTTAAGCAATTTAATGTCATTAATAGCTAAGTGTTATGAAATAATTAAACCATCAATTAAGCACATATAACTCATATTAAGCAAACCCTACTTTCATTTGTTAAGAGCTTGTAGAGGCTTGTTAATACTACTAGTGTGAAAGTTTAAAAAACCTTGAAAAATATGTACTTGTAAGCTTAGAGAGACTCGATAAATTACTACTTGGAGATTTATTAGTGAAACTCTGAAGTTGGACACTAAAGGATTGGAAGTAGGCTTCATTATAAGCCGAACCAATATAAATTAACTATGTCATTCTTTCTTTTTCCTTAACTTTTAAATTTTCACATTTTAGTTACAGTTATTTTCAATTTGCAAAAGACACCATTTGTTTAAAATTTTAGCAGGCTCCTATCATTTTAAATATTAACAGGCACTTTTCATTTTAAATTTTAACAGGCTCCTATTGTTTATACGAATTGATAGTAACTTGCAAAAATTTTCAAGTCACACACGATTCACCCCCCTCATTCATGTGTTTGCTTTATCATTTCATATCAGAGCAAAGTTTCACATTTATTGTTTTTTGTAGAACATGATAGATCATGACAAATAACTTAAGAAATATGAAAGGAAAATCTATCACAAAGCCCCCTTATTTTAATGGAAATAGTTATTCTTATTAGAAGGAAAGGATAACAATTTATCTCCAATTTGTGGATACTGAAGTCTGGTAAGCTATCAAAATGGGAGTGACATCTCCTATTACTAATGATGTAGAATTATGGACTGATGCTAATAGAAGAAATGCATAGCTAAATGCTAAAGTAAGACATTATTTTATTTATGCACTCTCCAGAAGAATATGAAAAGATATCATATTGTTCTACAGCAAAAGAAATGTGGGACAAACTCCAGGTTACCTTTGAAGGAACAAATGAGGTAAAGAATCATAAGATAAGTCTTTTAGTACATCAATATGAAACTATTAGCATAAATAGGGAGAAATTATAGATGAAGTCTTTGGAAGATTCAACAAAATCATCACATGAAGAACTTGGGAAAGATATATCCCAATGATGAGCTCATAATAAAGATCTTAAAATCAATACTAAAGGAATGGAGACCCAAAGTAACAATTCTAAAAACTGCAAAGGATCTAGACACTATGTCATTTGATTAGCTAAGAGGAAACTTGATGATCCATAAGACAGAGCTTAGACGAGATGAAGGATCCTCCTCTAGAAGAGGAATGGCTTTGAATCTGTTGATGAATCAACTTCAACCGATAGTGATGAAAGCGACATTGAGTTGCAAATAGATGGAGATGATGAATTCAATTTTATGGTCAGAAAATATGCACACTTTTACAAAAAGCAGTTGATATAGAAAAGAGAAGGAAATAAGAAAATTGGAAACAATAGGTTCTAATCAAAAGGTAGCAATGGTAGTAGCAATATATAGAGTACTCAAATTATATGTTATCACTATAAGACGCCTTAACACACCAGACTAGAATGTCCCCTTCTTCCTTAAAGGAAAAAACTGAAAATAGAAGATCTAAAAAGCAAGCCATGACTGTAGCTTCGTTTGATAAAGATTTTGAAAGTTTTGATGAAGACAAGTCTGAAAAGTAAGCAATGTTTGTCTTATGGATGATTCAGAAGAAGATGAGGTATATTGTTCTGACTTTGATATTGAATTTAATAAATGACGAGATTCATATCATGAAATGTATGCTCAGTATAAAAAGTTAACGTGTAGTATTTCAAAAAGATTGAGGAGTCTAAAAGTAATTATGCATCTTTGAAGAATAAAATTAAATTATTAGAATCAGTGAATAAGAACCTGTTGTCTAAAAATATATCTCTTGAAAATGATTACAGAAAAGGTATCTGAAAAAGAATTTTTGGAAGAAAAAGTGACTCAATTAGAAAATCCATTGCTTGAGAATGATTCTGAAAAGTAAAACAATTAGAAGAAAGGTTGTTGAAATGGAACTTGAAAAAGAAAATCTGTTGGGAAAATCATATCTTTAGAAATCAATCTTGCTAATTTTGTTTATGGAAAGAACAATCTTGATGCATTACTTGGTAATAGTAAACGTGTTTTTAATAAGGCAGGAATAGAATATGATGAAAATAATAATATTAAGTTGTATAAGAACTTTTTTCTTAAAACCAACAGCAGCCTTAATCAAAAGAGTAGGAACCTATTACATGCCAAAAAGGATAATAACTCTAATTCATCTAGTTTATGCTTCTACTGTGGCAAACATGGACATATAGTCACTCTTGTAACATTCGTAGAATGAAGAAATTATATGAGATATATGTTTAGAGACCAAAAGGTCATACTACCAACCTGAAAGGACCCAAAAAAGTTTGGGTACCTAAATTGAGATAATAAATTCTAAATATATACTTCATAATAGTGACAAGAGAAAATTAATAGATAGTTGACAGTAGTTGTTCAAGACACATGACCAGTGAAATATCATACTTTAACTATATTGAAAGCAAATATGGAGGTAATGTTGAGCAAAGGTCACTAGAATTAGTAAAATTGGTGCCTCAGACTTTACTTTTATTGACAATGTTCTCTATCTTGATGGTTTGAAACAAAACCTACCAAGTGTAAGTCATTTATGTGTTAATAATAAGGATAACATTGTGTTTGTTATTCCTAGAAATTAGAATATGTATTGTGATTAATTGGAAGACATGTCTTCTCAAAAAAGTGTTTTGCTTCTCTAGAAAAGGGCTCGTTAATCTGGCATAGAAGATTTGGACATGTTAGCATGAAAATTTATCAAAATTTTCCAAGGATGAAGTAGTAACAATTCTACCAAATTTAAACTTTGAGAATAATCAAGTTTGTGAAGCATGCTTAAAAGATAAACAAGTTAGAAGTAGTTTTCCACCTTAAAATGTTGTATCTACTAACCAACCACTTGAGCTTATATATATGGACTTATTTGGTCCCACTAGAACTTAAAGTGTTAGCGGTAAACATTATGATTTTGTTATAATAGATAATTATTTTATATTTATATGGATTTATTTCCTAACAAATAAGGATGATGCTTTTGAAGTTTTTTAGAAGTTTTGCAAAAAAAATATAGACTAAAAAGGATACGACATTACTTTAATTCAGAGTGATCATGTAGGAGAATTTGATAACAGAAAATTTGAAGATCTCTTTGATGATAATGTTATCACTCATAATTCCTAGCAAATAAGCATGATGCTTGACAAGCTTTTGAGAAGTTTTGCAGAAAAATTCAGATTAAAAAAGGATACCACATTACTTCAATTTAGAGTGATCATGGAGGAGAATGTGATAATAGAAAATTTGAAGATTTCTTTGATAATAATAGTATTACTCATAATTTCTAATGTCTAAGAACTCCTCTGCAAAATGGAGTTGTTGAGAGAAAAAACATATCCCTTACCGATATAGAGAGAACCATGTTGTGTGAAAGTGGTCTATCTTATGGCTACTAGGCAAAAGTTGTGTCTATAACCTGTTATATTCTAAACAAGTTTCTTATAGGACCTATTCTTAAAAAGACCCTATATAAGCTGTGGAAAGGAAGAAAGCCAAACATTGCCTATTTTCAAGCTTTTGACTCTAAGTGTTTTGTGTTAAATAATGGTAAGGAAAACCTTGGTAAATTTGATGCAAGGTTTGATGAAGCTATATTTCTAAGATACAACACTATTAGCAAAGGATTTAGAGTCTACGACAAAAGAATTAAGAGGATAGAAGAGTCAATACGTGTAGTATTTGATGAATCACTACCCTCAATAGCAACTGCTGATTCAGATGAAGAAGAGCATCCTTTAGTCCTTAAAGATATGCCATAAACTCAAATTGTACCATTAATGTTTCAGATTCACAAGATCAAGAATGTCTTTCTGAAGCAAAAATAGAAAAGGCTCCTTCTCCAAGTATAACTCCATAGGCTCTTATACTTCTAAGGACACCAGATACTCATAGGAGAAGAACACTAAAAGAATGGAGAGATCTTGATGCACTTCAATATATTTTTGGGAGACCTTTCAAAAGGCCTGAAAACAAGAGCATCTTTCAAAAATAATTATTTTGCGTTTGTTTCATAACTAGAACCAAAAACTGTTGAAGAGGCAGTTGCTGATGAAAACTGAATTGTAGTTATGAAAGATGAACGAAACCAATTTGAAAGGAACCAAGTTTGGGATCTGGTAACTCATCCACAAGACAAATCATTCATTGGCACTCGTTATGTATTTCTAAACAAACTTGACGAAAATGGTAAAGTGGCAAGAAATAAAACTAGACTTGTAGCACAAGGCTATGACTAACAGGAAGGTATTGATTTTGATGAAACTTATGCTCCTATTGTTAGATTGGACCCTATCAGAATTTTACTTGCTTTGCAGGCTATCGAAAATTTAAATTATTCTAAATGGATGGAAAAAGTGTCTTTTTAAATGGATATATTAATGAAGAAATGTTTGTTAAGCAACCTCCAAGTTTTGAGGATGCAAACCATCCAGATTATGTGATGAATTAACCAAAGCTTTGTATGGTCTAAAGCAAGCCCCTCAAGCATGGTATGACAGGTTAAGTATCTTACTTGAGAATAAATTTGAAAGAGGAAGGGTAGACAAAACCTTATTTATCAAGAAAAAGGAAAATGATTTACCTAAATATATGTCGATGACATATTATTTGGTGTTATTAATCCATCTTTTTATGAATAATTCTCAGCTTTAATGCAGGGGGAGTTTGAAATAAGCATGATGAGTGAACTATCCTTCTTTCTTAAATTACAAATCAAGCTAATAGAAAAGAAATTTTCATTATTCAAACAAGTATACAAAGGAAATTATCAATAAATATCATTTTGAAAATGTCAAACCTATAGGAACTCCAATGTATACTGGAACCAAGCTTGATAATGATGAAGATGGAAAAGCTACTGATGGAATAAAATACAAAAGAATGATTGGTTCACTACTATATCTTACAATTTTAAAACCAGATATTATGCTTAGTGTATGCCTTTGTGCACATTTTCAGTCAAATCCTAAAAAAGGTCACCTTCAAGCAATCAAGAGGATTTTTCATTATCTTTTTGGAATCATAGACTTTGGACTATGGTATCCAAAAATAAATACATTTAATATGGTTGGCTACTGTAATGTAGATTATACAGATGATAAAGTTGACAGGAAAAGCACATGTGGCTATTGTCAATTCCTTAATGGATGTTTAGTCTCTTAGTCTTGTAAGAAACAAAATTGCACAGCACTTTCCACAACTGAAGCAGAATATATAGCAACCGCTAGCTGTTGTGCTCAAATTTTGTAAATGAAACATTAACTCTAGGATTTTTCTTTAAACTCTAGTCATATTCCCATATTATATGACAGCACAAGTACAATTAATTTATCTAAAAATTCAGTGCATCATTCTATGACTAAGCATATAGAAGTTAAATATCATTTGCTTAGAGATCATGTCTTAGAAGGAACTATTGAATTATTACATGTTAATACTGAAAATCAAGTAGTTGACATCTTTACTAAACCGCTCTCAGAAGATATATTTTATTTATTAAGAAAAGACCTTGGTATGTGTAGATTATCAGATACCTAACTCTATTCGAAGATTTTATACTACTTTTGCAAATATCAGAAGGCTCTTTTGATTGTGTTTACTTAGAAGGCTCCTTCGAATATGTTTACTTAGAAGGCTCCTATCAATTTAAAGGGGAATAGTAACTTTATTTAGAGATTGCAGTCACTAAAACGATGTCGTGTCATTTTTAAAATCAGGCTCCTAGTACTGTCAGACTGACGGAAGATACAAAAACAAACATACCCCTAAGAATGTGTGTGTTCTTTCATCTTCACACGAAACCCATTCTTATAAAATGTTCAGCATACCTTGAAACGGTTCTTTACTACTTCCTATATTTTTCATCCTTTGAAGCTCATTATATCTCACTACAATTGAACTTCTTCTTTATCAAATCTCCTTAATAATTACCAACATCTTTTGTTTTTGAAAATGGTATAAACACAATCTAAAGGTCAAAAGAAATATTTGACACCCACTCTTAGCCATGTCGAAACCTTATGCCATAAACCAACCTCTGAAGCTTTTGTTTCTGAACCTCCAAGGTCACCCACACCAGAAACACCACAAACCTATCCTGAACCCATTATTGCCTCTTCCATAAAAAATCCCTAATTTTTAGAAAAAATCGATGAAGATACCCTTACATACATATGGAAGAAAGAAGAAGAATATTCCTTCATCACCACCTCTGGAAGAATCATCTTCAGATTCATCAATAGAATACCATGAATCAAAGACCAAAGTGCGATATGATTCTAAGTCTGATGAAGAAAGTCCTGACGACACAAACCTTAGCTCATTAGAAGAAGAAAAAAAAGACAATGAAGAAGAAGAAGAAAGAGAAGATGAAGATTAATAAAAAAAGAAAAAGAATCTTCCAGTGAAGGAGAGCATACTCTTGTAAGGAGAGTCTTTAGTAAAGGGGAGATGACGAGAAAGGTAAGATTCCTCTCTCCTTCTCCAATCTTAAGATCTTTCTCTCTGTTGTTTACCTTTCACCTTCACCGTCATCACCATCAAAGAACATGTCTACACCCACTCCTAAAATCTTTGCATCTTAACTATCCTCTACTCCTCAACCTAATCCCACAAGTCCAAATGTATCTGAAGAATGCTGGATCATCACTAATGATGATTCTAATGAAGAATCGGTTTGCCTAGTTAAAAGACCACAAACTAGAGGTAGTTTCTCAATAATGCAGGCTGAGAAAACATCTATGGTTGAAAAACAAACGAGCCCTAAAGAAGAATCGAGGAAATAAGAGGTGTCGTTAAAAAGAAAGAGAGAAGAAATAAGAAAAGATAAGGCACCTATTTCTGAAGCCTTTGAAGAGGAGTCTATCACAAGGGAGGAACCTATTTTTGAAGCTATTCCTAAGGATAAATGATCAAAGAAAAGGAACACCTCAGGACAAAAGAAAGGAGAGACTTCAACACCTATCAAAATGTTTCAATCTATAGAAGCTGAAGCATGATACAAAATGTGCTACAAGAAGAGAAAGATGGTAGCTAGGCACATTTTGCCTCCTCTCCTTTTTAATGGTATTGATATTCCTGTTTTTCCTTATTTCTTGTCTGTTGGCTGGCACAATTTCTTAAACTTGCATGAGATTGTATGTGATGAGCTAGTACAATCATTTTATACGCATATGAGAAAAGAAATTATTGATAGTAAGTTGGTAGTTGTCTCTTGGGTATGAGAATGTGAAATTCTGTTAACCAAAGAAATATTAGAGAATTTGCTGGATATATCCCCAACTGGATGCATTGACTGTTCATGTCATAAACGGGATGTGACTGATTTGAATTTGGCAGAATTTGTTCAATCCATCTGTCTTAATGTTGAAAATACCCAAGATGGCAGACCCTGATGTAGACAGTTGGATCTTCTTCAAAGATGTCATACTTCAATTTCTATCACCTCAATTTTCCCAAGAAGCAGCTTAGTCGAACGATGCAGTCTACTAGACACATATGTTGTCTATAATTTATAGAAAAGTAATCAGATGAACCTCCCCTCAATATTATACGATTTATGTTGTATAGGAGCAATTATAAGAATAGTAGAGGATGCTTTCCTTATGGGATGCTACTGACCAAGATATTTGCATACTATGATAAGTCTTTTGATAATTTGGAATGGTACGAGCCTGGTAAGTATCATTCATCAATTTCATTTCAATTTGGGTATAAGTTGAAAGACAACGTGTGGGTGGAGAAGAAGACCAAAAGGGTAGTAGATGTCTTGGGTCTTGCTCCAAAAAAACAAGCTTTTGTAGCTCCTCAAGATGCAGACAATATGGTCCTTCACCAATAGCTGAGGGACATTAGATTCCAACAGCATCGGATGAGTGGTCAGATCAATGGAATGCAAAATCAACTTGATGATATACAACTTTTACTAAGAACCCTTATTGAGTCCCTTAAAGAGCATTTTTGATAAAACACATACTCTTTTTTAATTTTTCTATTAATGATTTTTTGTGATGTTATGACTATTTTTTGTTAATGCATGTTCATGATTTTACACTTGCATAGTTGTCTTATTATGACTCTTCTTGCTTTATGGTTATTGTCCTTGATTATTTCCCCTTCCTTTTGATAATGACAAAGGGGGAGAGTAAAAGGAGATATATTTTTGGTTTGATATTGCTAACTTTTTACTTTGATAATTTTGAAATGTTGAATCTATTGATAAATTTGTTGATCGATTAATGAACTTTTCTATGCTGATTGAAATGCCAAAATATGCTAAAATAATATATTTTGCTAACTGTTTAAATTGTGTTTTGAAATCTGTGGTATATTTTGTCTGTGATAAATACTTGATATTCATCAAAGTTATCTTTAAACAAACGATAGGCTCCTTACCTAGAGGTAGTAAAAAAGGCTCCTTCTAATCATGACTATGAGTAAAGACATATAAAGATTACAACTATTTTTTTGAAAAAAAATTCAGTTATTTTAATTTTAAAAATATATCTGTTATTGATTGTCATCATCGAAAAGGGAAAAATTGTTAGCTCTAAGGCTTTTAAATTAATGATTTTGATGATAACAATCAAATAAATATTTAGTTACATTTCAAAATTTAAATTTATTGGATTATCTTATTTAGTTTGAAAGATAATGATATACAAAAGGTTATATAACTTAGTTATCTCAATAAATAAAAAGAAAAAAATTTCCTATTTTATAGGGATCAATTTAACAAACTCACTATTATAGTAAGAAATAATTCCGACAAATTTGAAATGGATAAGCTCCTATCATTTTTGTACGGACAAAGGATCTTTCTATTAAACCAATTAGATAATGGCGTCGAAGTCATAGTCAAAGGGTTATTCAAACAACTAGATACTTGAAGATTAGATCAAAATAGTGAGAAAGATGTTTTACCATAATCAAAGCTAATTCAGTCAATTAGTCGATGTTAAAGTTTAAGCAATAGCTAGTTGAAGGGAATTTCTATGTAAAGAAGAGCTACTGCATTTGATAATATATTAGATTTTCATAAATACATCAGTAGCATCAGTACTTATTCTCGAAGTTACACCTATACCCTCTGAGCTTTTGAAAGTAAAAATACTATATCGAGATAGAGATCAATATTCATTGAAGCTCATATTAAGCAAACCTTACTTTCATTTGTTGAGAGCTTCTAGAGGCTTGTTAAATACTATTAGTGTGGAAAGTTGAAGAATCTTGAAAAATATGTACTTGTGAGCTTAGAGAGACTCGTTAAATTACTACTTAGAGATTTATTAGTGAACCACTCAAGTTGCACACTTGGGGACTAGACGTAGGCTTTGTTATAAGCTAAACCAGTATAAATTGGTTATGTCAGTCTTTCTTTTTCCTTAATTTTTAAATTTTCGCGTTTTAGTTACAGTTGTTTTCAATTTACAAAAGGCTCCTTTCTTTTACAATTTGTGCAGGCTCCTATCATTTTGAATGTTAACAAGCTCCATTTACTTTAAATTTTAACAAACTCATATTGTTTATAAGAATTGTTAGTAACTTGTAAAAATTTTCAAGCCACACATAATTTATCTCCTCTTACATATGTTTGCTTTATCATAGAAGTCAGTTGGGTCAACTTGGTTATATTAGTTTAGCATAAATGAAACCAAAAAAAAAGTCCAATTCAATTTCAAGGCACTGTAATTGTAATTATGAATTCTGTATTGTAATAACCAGAAATGATATGATCTCAATAGTATACAGCAGAGACATGCAATTTAATCAAATACCTTGCTAGAATCGGAAGGGCGCAACTCACACTGACAGTCTAATTCACTCCGTACGGTATAAAGCTTTTATTTGAGGTAAAAAAAAATTCTTTTGACTGCACATAAATAGAGAAACATATAATTGAAACTAAAGGAATCAATTCTTATTTTTTGTTATGTTTTTTGTTTTTATTTTTTAATAATAATTACATATTAGATTAAATTTTCAAATAAATTATTTTTAATTAATTAGATTTATTTTAATCTTTTATATAATTT
>JAOQMP010105684.1:0-14629 GCA_027563575.1 Erythroxylum pedicellare
GTTTTCTCTTCTTTTTCTCTCTTCTCCATGACACTCTCTTCTTTCTTTCTTCTAATTTCATTCTTCTCCCTCAATTCCCGTTTTCTCTTTCTCTTAAATGTAAGATCACATTTTCATCTTCCAATCCTACCCTTAATGAGTGTGCAATGTCCTTTTTACCCTTACTTATATGCCTTATGTTCTCATCATCTTTCTAACATCAACATAATAATTAACTATAAAAACTTTCATAAAGACCTCATAATTGATGTGAAGCATACTTATTCATCAAGAAAAAAAGTTTGGGGGCCAACAAATTGGGTAAGAAAACGTTAAATTTTAAGATTGATTATAATTTATGTTAAAGGAAATTTACGAGTATATGGATGATTTATGTGCATATTTATTGCTTATATGTGTATAGTATGATTATACAAATGTGATTCTGATACCCTTCTAATGGTGGTAAGTAATGACTTGCATGTAGGAACTCAAATGTGCACACCTAACATAGAAAGTAAATTAAATAGTTATAAAAAAGAAATACAACATGACAATATGAATAATTGGTATTGATGAACATTTGTACTGATTGTATTGATGATTTATAATGATAAGTTGTTGTATTGACAATTTGTATTAATGAGCATTGAATATCATTGTTTGACTTATAAATTTGAACTTACAATATATGAACAGTACATTTGAATTTTGTGATATTTATGAATGTGTGTGTTTGGTAGATGATTGACGTGAATGGTCATCCAAACTAAGTGTTTCTCAACTAAGCTTTCAAGTTTAGCATGAGTGTTAATCCATGTAGGTCAAAGTAACAGAAGTGAGGGACAGGGATCATCTGTAGGACTAAGGCCAACCGTTAGTAGTAATTGTACTTTTGGATTGTATATTTTTGGGTTAAAGATGATTGTATATGTAACACCTTGTAACTAAGAAATTAAGTTATATTTAACATTTCTTTTAGATTATCATGTAAATGCAAAGATGTTGAACCCTAATTTTTTTCTTTTCTTTTATTTATTTATTTATTTATTTATTATTTTCTTAGAATTTAGTCATTAATTTAGCAAGCCTAAGTAGCAATTAGGATTTAGAATAGAAATGTTAGAATTAAGTAAGAGTATAAAGGGTAATTTTGGCATGTCATTTAAGCATAAAAGCTATAAGGCATTAAAGGAAGGGCAAAATGGATATTTTACACTCGTTAAGGGTAGAATTGAAAGAGGAAAGTGTGGTCTTGCTCTTAGAAGAAGATGAAAACACGAAGGAGGGAGAGAAGAAGAGAAAATCGTGGAGAAGAGAAAGAAGAGAGAAAAGAAGGAATTTGAGTTAGGTTCATCTTTTTCTTAGCTTTCAAGAGAGATTTTGAGGTTGTTCAAAAGAGAAAAAGAAAGAGTAAGAGAAGAGCTTCCATTTGAGCCAAAAGTCTCTTTATTTGGTAAAGATTCAAGGTAAGTTTAATTTTAATCTTTTAGATTTTTGGAATGTTTTAGTTCATGAAGCTTAGGAAATGCATGGGTTTAAGTATTCTATAATCAATTTTAGTGAATGTACGTATTCAATTTGCATTTCTATTGAACGGGAATTTTTGCCAATGTTAAAGGGAATCAGCAAAGGCAAGAAGAGCAAGAGGAGAGGCACCCTCAAGCAAGTTTATAAGCAAGGAAATCAAGGTGAATTACATATTTATAATTGAGTTAATAAGCCATGACTATCTTTTCAAATCAAGAAAATTAAATGATTTCAATTGTTTTATAAATGTTGCATTTATTGCTTCTTGAATGTTGCATTTAGGGCATTTTAAATGTTGCATTAAATGTTTCTTAAATGATTTGAGAAATTGCTACATGTTTGGCACTTGAATTTGGTTGATGATTTATGAAATGGAAATTCAAATATATTATGATTGTAAAAATCATGTTTTTGAAATGTGCCTTTCTGGGCAGTATGTTTACAAGTCATGAAATACATGTTGTGTGGGTTTGTGGTGGTCCATTTTGTTTTTTCAAGTGCATGTTGACCCTATTAAAGACTTCTTTCTCCTGTCCACTAATGGCATGAAGCTCCTTCATAGACTCCCCTCTATTTATGAACTACGCAAGACCATTATGTGGGATTGCGATAGATCATTCTATTATCATTGGAGATTCGTAAGAACTCCTTTATGGACCTACCCAAACCATTCTGATGTGCTTATGTGTTTATGATGCTTTGACAAATTGAGAATTCGATAAATATGTGTTTTATGGATTAAATGAAAATGTGCTATGGCAATGAACATTTTCAATGGTTTTGCTTATTCTTCGTTATAAATTTGTTACCCACAAGCTTTTAAGCTCACCCCTATTCTTCCCCATCTCTAGGTAATGAGCAAAAGGTTGAGTGATCGAGAGTTAAGGCATCACTCCAAATTTTCATATTTTTGTATTTTAAGTTAGCTTTTGTAAAACACAAGGCTTTAGCCGCATTTCAAGTATTACTCGTTTATGTAAATTTTGTATTTTGGACTATGATGTATTGTGGCTTGAAATGCCCATTAAAGCCTTGTAAAACTAAAGCCTTATAAAAACTCTTTCTTTTGTTGTTAATGAAATATGTTTGTGTTTTAGCTCATGAATTTCCAAGTTTTCTTATTGCATTCATAAGGCTTTCCAACGATATAGTTTATGAAACTTTTGGGATATTAGAAGTTATAGGTCGAGGGATGTTGAGAGATGTATGTGTGTGTGTGTGTGTGTGTGTGTGTGTGTGTGTGTTTTGCATTGTTTGATGTTGGGGTTTGGGTTGCGAATTCAGGGGTTTCGCCGCAACAAAGCCATAATTTTCCGCGACAAACCTTTCTCGAGAGCGACTCTCGCTTGTCCTTGGAATCTTCACCACAACGAAGGATAAACTTTTGCATCGATGTATTTTCCTAAGAGGGATTGGAATTAATCAGGAACTTTGCCGCAACGAAATCTTGAAATTTTTATACGGCATATTTTTTTCCGAAGTGTCCTTCTGAGTGCTCCCATCGTTTCGCCACAACAAAACTCTTAGTTTGCCCTAACAAACCTGCCCAGAGCCTAACATTTATGCCACCGCAGTGAACTTTTCTTGAAGAGTCCTCGCAAGTGATCCCATCATTTCGCTACGGTGAACCCACCCATCTAGAACCCAACAAAAGATGTAATGATACTTTTAAATGATGAAAGTGATATGAAATTTTGTAATATGTATATATACAACATTGAATAGGAAAATGTGTGATGACAACCCCTATAAATGAATAGAAATGTATGCCATGACTGTTTATACAACAATTTGGTTACCATATATGTACGTGGTTGTAGGCTCCGTATAGGGGGTGTTATACACCCTAAATTTCATAGTTTAAGAATGACTTACCCTAACAATTCTTAGTAAACTTACTAATCAGTCGGAGCAATTGGTGTAATGTAATAAAAGATGTGATATACTATTTTGGAACTTCCCTTCTTACTAACCTAATATCAATGATCAAGATAGGGTGGTATGGCTAACACACTCTTCTAGGATATTTACCGATAGATCCTGCAAGGGCTCTTTAGAAACCATAACCCTAAAATTGGCCGGTATGAATTGGTTGTCTAAAACCCTTACTCCCTAAATTTCCTTCATTTTGTAGCTTGTTGTTGAAAAAGGCAATCATACTTACTATCTTATTTTTAGTTCTCTTGGAGAAAGGGACCATCTTTTCTTTGGATGACCTTATATCGATTGATTGTGAAACTCTATTAAGTATCTCTGTAGCTTCTTCTGCTATACAATTGGTTGTAGATGCATTGTGCATTAGTTGAAAACATATGAACACCTATATAAGGATGATTTCTTGTTCTTCAAGATGGCATTTTGAAAAATGTGTTAAGGGAGAGGAATTTTACATTATTTATAAGGAAACATCAAGATTAAAGTATGCACATGCAAATTGACATCAATAAAATATGTTAGGTGTGGCATATAACAGGTATTAGGCTATCCACTTCCTTAGGAATGATTAGTAGATGGAGTTAGGACTTCCTACTTTCGTTTACACTTTCTAGTTGTTATGGCCTTTGTTTACTTCTTACTTATTGCTTGTATGTTAATAACTCTTAGCTTGTCATCCCAAGACTAGAACATTTAACTTTTTGTATTTGATTAAGGCATTGCCTATCAATAACATTATTTTAATTTATAAAAACAAGATCTATATTAAGAGTGGTATTGGTAGCCATTTGAAATTGTTACTTAATTAAGTAGCCAAAGGTATTCAATTTACCCTTATATTAATAAGCTAGGTTGATGTTTCAAACAAGCCTCTAATACTCTAAGAAAAGTCTAAAAATATGAGTTTAATTTTTTTATATAATTTGTTAAGTACTTATAACTAGAAACTTATTACTCAATTATGTTTGTTTTATAAACAAGGTTACTTATTTGAATTAAGTTAATTTTTAAAGGATTATTGATTTAGGTTGAATGTAATTTCATGTTAGTGTAAGTATTTAAAGACCTAGATAGTTGATAAAAATTATAGTTAGACTAATGATAAGTAATTTTAATTGCTTTAATGGATTTGCTAAACTTCCCTAGAATTAAGACTTGATTTTGTTAATTGAGATTAAGATTGGCTTGATTGAGAAAAGCAAAATTCAAAGTGTTTAGATATTTGATGTCTATAAAAAATGCGTATATTTTCTTTAGAATTTTACTATATTAGAAACTTGATTTAACTAATTTTTTATCTTATTTTAGGTAATTATGGAAAATTTGTATGGGGAAAGAACCAAAAATAAAGGAGATTTTAATTCAAAACATAAAGAAAGTTCTATTTTTAGTTGAACACATACATGTGCCAACCCATGCTTCTCCTTAATAAGAGTAGACGTGATACACAATCTACTACACGATTTAAAGGGAAACCATATAGTAAAGAGAATTTAAAAAGAAATATACATAATTTGAGAAATGGATGCATCTTAGCCCATTTCCCTCTTTAAAATTTTAATAGAAAGATACATGACCTAAGACATAAACATGTTTGAGCTAATTCACTACCTAGAATTTTAGTAGAAGGATATATGGACTAGGACATAATAATGTCCTAAGTCGTGTATGTGGAAAATATAAATTATAAAAGGTAATAATAATTACAATTTTGGCAATCCTTGTCACTTTTCTTTCATTATATATTTTTCACGAGGATTAGCAGTCACTTACCTAAGGAGAGCCTTATAACATATTTGAAGGTTGTTTTCCATAGAGTTTGACAATATTTTTTCCCTTTTCTTTCATTCTACACTTTATTTTTCATAAGGATTAGAATTTTTCTACCCAAAGATAGTCCAAGAGGCATGAGCACATCTAAAGATTATTTTCAATAAAAAGATCAAAAGTCATTCTAGAGAAGAGATCACCAATATAAGGTAAACGTTTCCATAAGGAATACATTAGAATGAGTTTTTCCTTCCTTTGAACTATTGCTTTGATATTTGTAAGAATGGTATGGTTAAATTCTTTAATATTTAGATTAGATGAAACCTTTGTGTTTTTTTAATTCTATTTTCAATAAAGGTTTCTATGTTTGAGATTTATATATAATTTTCATAATATGATCATATACAAGCGAGAGCTTGGGTTTGATTTGATCTACATGTAGATGTAGTTAAGAGAAAATATGTATAGATTGCCTTCGACACATACCTCAATGATTGAATGGGGATTTAAAGTTAGACCTAAATTACTCTTTCGATAATATGGTGCCCTTGTTTAGGATTTCAAAGAACTTATTGTATTTTACCAAAAGTTAATCAAGTAAAGATATTGGTTAATCTATTTAGGAATAACTTATTATACATAAAGAAGCTATAAATCATTATACTAGGAACCCTTGTCAGTCTAAATGATAAAGTTCATATAATTAAGTGAGTATACAAGTTAAAGTTAGGGGAAATCTAGTTTAAGTGCTTGTAATATTGATATTATCTTTTGATTATTATGCAGTGTTCTTATGGTGACTTAGAGTAACTAGTATTTAGTTTCATTTTAACTTAATCAATCAACCACCCGACTTTATTATTGATTAGATAGTAATAAGAGGATTAGATTTAAGCTTGGCAATTGGGCCTAGGCTCGACCCAACCGATTGCCATCCCCAATTAGATATAGTACTTGTGTACTCCTTGTGAGATTAACCCTTACTACCATTTTACTAGTACAAAGAAATAACTACACTTTCCTTAGTTAATTATTAGATCACTAAGGTATAAAAATGGTTCATAAATAGTAAAAACCAGTTTTCAGAGGAAGGGAAAATCTCAAAACTTAACATGTCTTTACCTTATCCCTTGTGGCTTCATACTATAACATACTACATAGAAATTCTTCAAGTGTTTATGTATATCTTCACTTACAAGACCATGCAAAGTAGGCGATAAAATTTATTACTCATGATTTCAATTCAAAATATACTTCTAACTTAAGAAACTCAATACATAAAGCTTAATGATTAGGTTAGGAGAAGTCAAATCCTTTAAAGTCTAATATTTAAAGATAATCTTTTTATTCTAACTTCAAGTCATTACAAAATAAAGAATTTAGGATTAAATTGTTCTCTTATGATTTCTATCCAAATTCTACCCTTATCTTGCATAAGGTTCTTCCTACTTTTGGATAAAATTTCAATTCAACTTAATGAGAGGAATGAATACTTTTCATGCATGATTAAGTAAACAAAGATAAGTGACCAAAAAGAAATAAAATAGATAAAAATAAATTAAACCAAGAAAAAAATATCTAGGCTATCTCTATGGTAAAGATACTAAATTTTAGTATGTTGTCAACTATATCAAAAAATAAAATATCTCGAAAATAATTTAGCAGTGAAAGTAAAGGTTAATCCCACAAAAAGTACCTAGACTATTTTTGTGCTTTTAAACAATAATAAAAATGGTAGTTTTAACTATGATGGAATTATTATAGTAATATAATTACATAATTATCCAAATTTAATTATGAAGAAAACTCTTCTCATTTCCCTATCATAGTAAACCAATTTTTGAACGTTAGACATTTCATTTATCCCCATATCAAACATAGAGTAAATGATGGAAGAAATACTTGGATTTGGTTTGATAATTGACTTAAAGTCAGTTCCCTAATACGCAATCCTTCTTTTGAACAGTTTAGGAACATAATGCCTATTGAGTCAAAAGTGTCTGTCTTTATTCAAGATGGTGAATGGCGTGGTAGCTTCAAGAGTTTTACCACCCTGATAGAATGTCTTTCACAAATAGTAGATACGGGATTAGAGGATATCATCTATTAAAGTCTTAACCCTCAAGGCCACTTCACTAATCACTCATCTTATAGGATTTTTATGGCTGAAGTAATGGAAGTTCCATGGTATAACCTCATTTAGAAGAAGGTTTTAAATACCAAAGCTATGTTTATTATTTGTCTAGCTATCAAGAATCGATTGAAGATGAATAGCAAGTGGTTTAGGCCGAATGAAACAACTTGTGACTTATGCCATAGTGATGATGAGGATCAAAATCACTTGTTTTTCAGGTATTTGTAGTCCAAAGGCATATGGAGCAGACTCAACATATGCTAGAGATAACTAACCTAACTTACGAATGAGAACTTACCTTGAGATGGTTCATTAAATATTCCTCTTTGGGCAAAACAAATGCATTCCTATGTAAATTGGCATTCAATACTACTGTTTCATGTTATGGAAGGAGAGAAATAGTCGAATCTATAAGCACAAGGAGGTAACTAAATATCAACTAGCCAAGAGTATTATGAACTAAATTAGGGCTACTACTCTAGCTAATAATGTTGGACATGTTCTCATCGATAGTATGAAGGCGCAATGGTATATATGAAGGGCTAATGGTAGTTGTTATAGTGATCCCTGCTATTTTGTCTCTTAATTCTTTGTAATATAATTGTAAGTCTTGTCCATCTCCTAGGTAGAGGACAATAGATTCTCCTTGTTATTTCTAAACTTTTTAATAGTTTCTGCTATAGTTATAATATTATTCATTGATTTCCCAAAAAAACAACAAAAAACCTTAATTTAATCCACATTCACCTTAAGATAATAATATTCTAAGACCTTAGCTATTAAACAACCTTTAAAACACTTTAAAGATATAATTAAATATCCATTTAAAGACTTAGAAAGATCCATAAAGTAGAAAAAGCACAAAACACCCATAGTTGTATTCAATTCAACCATTTTTTTCTCTATAGGATCTAGGAACTCTTGTGTAAAAATTCCCTAAATCTTAGTTTCTTCATAAATTAGAGGGATAAGATTATTATGAAATTAATATCTAATTTAGTTGTAGATTGAATCAAAATGTAAGCTAATAGGCCTTATTACAATCAAACAAAAAGATCATGCAAAATAATAATAGAAGAAGATATTATACTTATAATATATACAAATTGAATAATAAAAAATTAATCAATTCTTATGAGTTAACGTATCCCACTATATTACTTTTCTTTAACCAAATGTAGAAGATTAGCCACAGATAGCGATGAATGAGATAAGAAGTTGAAAAAAAAAGAGAAAATATAAGTCAAATAAATATTCTTCTAAAAAAAACTTAAGCTAAAAACTCCTTACAACTTATGCATTCTAAATTTTTAAATAAGAGACCCACTTTATTTTAATGACATACATGATTTAGGATATAATTGTGTTTCTTATTGTTTCTCATAAAGGAAATTACACGTGTACATATATGATAGTGTTTTCAATCAAAATTTTCATTATTTTTCATCTCTAATTTATAGTAAGTTACACTGTTATAGACACACCTATGTCGATGACCTTTTCTACACTATTTTTTTCATATCTATATGTCATAATTTTTTCCTATCTATGTCTAATTATATGTAATTATCCCTAGGTTATTTAAGAAGAACATGAGCTAGCACATAGTACATGTCAAGTGGTGTTCAATGATTTTCTATATACTTTTCCTTAAAAACTCTTCCAAATCTTGTCAAATTTTAGCTTCAAAACATACTCTAAGTTACATTAGGGATTTATGCCTAAATCAAGTAGCACTATTATTGGAGTCCATCATTGTTTAAATATCTGAATTTTCTCAAACATCTACAAATGCATCCTAAATTAATATGTAAAAATAATGAGATCATATAGGCATAAAGTAGGTGTAAAAAACCAAATGTTAAGGGAAAACTATATAATATTTTACACTCTTATTAATAGATATGGGATGTGAGCTTGTTACCTTTTTTGTATTAACTTGTTCTTTTATTATCATAATATCTTAATTATAGCATATTGGTTGTTGTTGTAAGCTAAAGCCTTAGTTTGTTCATTAGTTTAAATAAGTTCAAAGCTTTTCTTTAATGTAAAGAAATATATATTGATCATAACTCTAGAGGATGTACAACGATATATGGTTTATCTCTGACAAAAACTCAGAGAGAACTATACTTAATTCAAGAAAAACATTTCCTATATATAAGTCTTTAACTTAAGAGAATAATAGTTACTGCTACATAGTATCAACCTTTACAGTTAGGAGAGTTCTACATTGCATTGCTACCAATCCATCTGATCAATGTAGGAAGTAAACAACTTAATAATTTCATTTCATAGTTCATACATAGCTTCCCTATTATTCTTCAATTATTCTCCATGATCTTGCAAATTCATTACTCCATCTACCACAAAGTGCACGAGCTAAGAATTGTTATATAATCCAAGCAATGAGATTAGACATAATTATCTCCAGCTCTTTCAGTGTTCTTGAAGATCCTATCATTCCTTTCATTATAAATTGAAAACATTATTCATACTAAAACCATAATAAGGTAGACATAGTTCCTTATATAGGCTAGTGTTTCTGAAGCTAATGATTCTGTTAAAAGTGTCCTAAATTTCATACCATAGTCATTCAAAAGACAAAGAGACTAAATAGTGTTTCAGATATGCAAGATGAATTATCAAAAGGAAAAGATATAGTTTAGTGATTCATATGAGTTCTTGAATAAGCAATACCTGTTAATGATATTTAAATTTTTGATTATATCTAGTGATGGGAGTTTTTCTTAAGAATGAATCAAAGAAAGGTTGATATAGCTTTGTCCAAATGATATCATTCCAAGAATGTCTTTGTAGCCAACGTATGAAGGATTCCTTCCAAGATTTAAGGCTAAACTTTTTAGAAGAATGTTTTGTCCAAATATAAATTTCATTCACATTTGGCCTAGTAAATAAGAGTGAGGTTCCCTATGTGTAATAAGAAATTGAAGCTCCATTCATCATTATATTATATCAAGTTGGCCTTAAAGAAATTAACATATTGGTGGATTAAAGCTTATATTGAGTGGTGATTAGTAAGAAGACAATGGGTGGTCTAATTTTAAAAATATAGAGAAGCTTATCCTCCATTACCTATTTTGCAATGAATATTTAGTTGAAGATATTCCCCCATCTTTAGAAGCTAACATATAAACTAAGAAGTTATGGACTTAATATCTACTTCTCAAAAGCTTTTCCCTTTTAATAAGTATGTGTAAGTCCATTTCACCCATATTTTATTGGTTTTAAATAAGATTCTAGACACCTTTTTAACTATAAAAGCCTTATTAATAAGTTTTAAGGATTGTATTCCCAAGCCACCAACTAACTTAGGTAAGCATACCTCCTCTCACTTCACCTTGTTAAAAGTATGAGCTTCATCCATCCTTGACTAAAGGAACCTTTTAAACATCCTTTCTATTTGTTTCATCACTCCTTTAGATAAAAAAAAATATATACGAGGACCAGTAAGTGTGGAAGGAGCTCAGGATATAATTGATTAAAAGCACTGTATCTACAAAAGTAAGAGTTTTGTAGATAGTGGTTGAACATTCTCTCATAATGGAATACAATTCCTATGTAATATCCTTTTAGTAAAGATTGGTAAACCCAAGTAAGTGAAAGGGGCTCTTTGTATTGTAATCGAAAAAATGGTGGAAAGCCAATGTAACAAATTCTTACCACTTATAGAGAAAATCATGTAACTTTTCTCCTTAATGATATCCAGCCCTGAAAGTTCTTTTAAGGGCATTAACGAAGACATTAATAAGCTCAAGGATTTCTCATTAACCTTTCAAAAAATACAAGATCATCTATAAAACAAAGGTTAATGATTTCCAGTTTATTATATCTATTATGGTATATAAACCCCCAAACCATTTTTGATAATTTAAGCAATTAGCCTAGTTAGGGATTCACTATAATGGAAAATAGATACTAGGATAAAGGGTCTCCTTGTATTAATCCTTTTCCACTAGTAAAGAATATAGTACAAAAGTCATTCATAAGTACACTAAAAGACATAGTGGTAATGTATTGTTGGATCCATTAAATGAATACTTTAGGAAATCTAATTGCATTAAACATATGTACAACAAAATGACAACTTATTGAGTCAAAGTCTTTAAGAAAATCCACTATAATGTTATAATTTTTAGGAGAATTCCTTCTACTGTACAACCTGAGCAATTCTTAAGCAAGTAAAATGTTATAACTAATTAGTCTATTTTGAACACAAGAACCTTGAGAGCTATTGATGATTCTTCCAACCACTGACTACAATCTAGATGCATGTATCTTGGAAATTATCTTATATAAGGTGTTACAACATGGAATAGGTTTGTAATCTAGGATTGATGTAGGTAAGGGATTTTAGGAATGAGAGTAATGAATGATTTGCTCATATTTTCCAGCATTTTCATGTTGGCAAAGAATTATAAGATTGCATCAATCACTTTTCACTTAATCAATAACCATATCTTCTAAAAGAAGAGACCATTCAATCCATCTAATGTAGGTGAATTACTTAGGTTCAATTGGGATAATAATCTTTCCACTTCTTCATCTAAGATAGTTTTGCTTAAGGATTCAATCTTATTAGGAGTAAAGTTTTAGGAGATGAAGCTTTTGAGCATAGTAAAAATGGATAAGCTATTTACTTTAATTCCTATGGTGGATTTGAAAATTTGAATATCTTATAATTGATTTCCTCTTGTGAAGTGACAAACACATCGTCCTTGCTCAAGATAAAATGAATTATGTTGGTATTTCTCATAGCACTGATAGACATATGGAAAATTTTATTTCTTTTATCTCCTTAATTAAACCACATATCTCTTGCACTTTGCATTAAAAGTGAATTATGGATCTCCAAGGCTTTGTAGTAGTCATTAAAGGCAACATTTTTCATCTTTAATAGGTTAATATCCCCTTGACGAATGATTAATTGCTCTTATATTATATGAAGTTCTTAGATTATATGAAGTAGGATTCAGATTCCTCAATGCACTAATGGGTATCCTTATCTCTAAAATGGTTTGGAAGCTTAAGTTCTTTTTTCACTATAGTAATTTCCTCACATAGATGTAGGACTTGTAACTAGGAATTCTAAGGCAAGCCTTTTCCTCATGGTATCTCTCCACCTCTGTAAGAAAGCTATTGAATTGAAATGGGGAACTGCCTGTCTAAATTGGTACTAAATTATGGAGAATAATAGGGCTATGGTTTGACAAACTTGGATTACCAAAAGAAGCATAATTTATAAGAAATCTTTGAGCCACTTCTCACTCATTATGGTCCTATCTTACTTCCTCTTAATGTTTCACTTTACCTATTGTTAATACTATAAGTGTAAAGATACCCTTCAAACTTTAGGTTAACAACCTCAATATCAGTTGCACATTCTTTCAAGTTATCACTAAATTTTATTGTTTCCCACACAAAATTTAGGTTCTTACATTTTCCAACCTTGATCTTGGTCCCTAAAATTCTAATGAAATTTGGATTTATTTCTTAAACAAAATGTCCTAAACTACATTGTTTCTTAAGAAAATGCATTCCCCTAACATTCTAGGATACAAAAGATATTAAAGGTTATATAATCTATTTCATATTTTAGCTCAGTTTTTCCTAACTATTCGTCTTTTATTAGAACTGATGAATTTGTCATAAGGATCCTTTTCAGTAGTCTACCCTAGTGGAGTATTAAAGCTTTCACCAACCTCTATAAGATTAATGTCTCTAACAATTCCATCTTTTAATGTGGTTTCAATTCAAACCAACAACTCATTCCATAATTTAGATATTTGGAATGTGAAATTTGAGGCAAAAATAATGGTAATATAAGTTAACTTTTTACCTAGGATATCAACTTGCATATGGATAGATTAAGCAGAAATAGAAAACTAGGTAACTTTATTCTGATTGGAATCATAAGCAACTACAATTATCCCCAAATGATGGTTACCATGGTTGGTTATGAGAAACCATTTCTTCCTAAACATCCACAAACCTAAGCATTTTTCTCTGCATAGGGACCTACAACCTAAAGAAAGTGCCCCTTTATTGGACTAGTTAAACTGGAGCATTTTTCTCTACTTACAACCTAAAGAAAGTACACTTATATTAGACCAATTAAATATTTTCTCTCTAGAACCTTTTCTTTGCCTTCTATTTATCCAGCTTTACTAATTTACCCCTAAAATACCTAACTACTTTCTCCTTCCAGTGCTTCTCCTTAGAGCCTGATAAGTTAAAGCTTCCACTTTTAGTAATCTCTGAAGGGGATGGCCTTAAACGAGGGCCAAAGAAGCACTAGTGAGTTAGATCTAAAGAACTTGAAACAAGTTTACAAAGAAGGATTAGTGAAAATCTATTTAAGAGAAATGAAAACTTCAAAATTGAGGATTTTTTCCACCTCTTCAACAAACTAACCACAATACTAGGGAGAAAGCCATTAGTAAAGAATCAAGCTCACAAACGAATAATAATGTTAAAATTGAAGTAAAATAAGTAGCTCCAAAAACCTAGAGTGACAGAGTGGATCCTCAAGTCTCCAAAGTGAAGCTTACATATTACTAACAAGCCAAAAGGGATGGAATGGACACTCCCCCTATGTAGCTATTACAAATGGGTGCTTCCTTTTAGTCTTCAGTCATAATATGTTTTTTTTAATGGAAAGAGACTAATATTTTCACGGGTTCAAGCTTGGACCCGTGAAAATATTAGTCTCTTTCCTTTGGACCATGAAAAAATAAGGGAAGAAGAGTTTGGATTTAACCTTTCTTACAAAGGAAGACACCTTCATTTTTATGTTTGACATAGAGGAATGTCTATAAGAGATATTGGAGCAAGGACTATGTAACATTAGAGGACAAACAATGTTTCTCTAGAGATGGAAGTTAAGGATAGAGTTGGATATAGAAGTCTTCCCTCTATGGATAATTTTCATAATTTATTTATGGAATATTGGATAGTGGAGGGGTTCAATTATTTACCTAGCTCACTAGTGAAACCAATATGCTTAGATTCTTAAACAACTAGGATGGATAGACTTTTCTATACCCGTATATATGTAGAAGTGAAAAATGGTATGAAACTCCCAGAAGCTTTACCTATCATGAATGTGAATGAAAGTGGAGAGCTTGATAAAGCCATAATTAAGTTACCATACACATGGAGACCTAAGTCCAATAAAGTCTAAAAACCAACCGGGAAAAGGTTTAATAGGGGCTCTTGTGCTGAACTTCCAAATAAGGAAGTAGAGAAGGATAAAGTGCA
>JAOQMP010105719.1:0-14626 GCA_027563575.1 Erythroxylum pedicellare
CTAACTCTCATATTGCTATTCTCTCCATTATTGAAATCTAGGTTCTAACCCTTAAAATGGAGGCGGGATGTTACACACACACCTATCCAATCTCTAACAGTATCCACAAAACATTTGTGAGAACTCTATAACTACTGCAGAGAGGGTTAGACAAGAAGTGCTAGCTTATAATAAGGTTTGAACCATTTAATTGAAATAATATTATAATTTTAATTATATTTTATTAAAATTATGATTAATTATAATTAAATACTAACTGAGTCCAAATAAGATTCAATATCTTGTATTGATCTTTATTTATTAAATATCTCATATTTAATCATAAAGTTTCTCAAACTTTACGAACAAGTACAACTCGATTAAATCACTTTTCCTCTCTTCAACTTGCTCTTTGTATGTAACTCATTAGGTTCCTAATAAGTTGAAAATACATCTATATTGAAACCTTAAATTATATTTAGGATTAGATAAATTAAACTCCTTTAATTCTTAAATTAAATAATATTTATCCATAGATCAAGATTGATTTAGCAATACGTCATGAATATCTAAATATTTACAAATGTGAAATTGATTTAAACTAATCTTTTAGTGTATAATTTTTCCGTATTATGCAATCTTTTAATTATACAATGTTCTAATCAAAGATAGACCATAAAATTAATATCTATTGTATTTGAATCAAATCATATTAAGTCTCTACCGTTAATAATTGATTTAATTAATGACGTTTGAAAGTTGTTCTTAAAGTATCATTCAACTTTGGTCAAAGATTTTCAAATCAATACTAATTAAGAACAATATAACATTCCCTAATCATTTTAAGGTGATAAACTTTATATTAATCAGTAACTATCTTTATATAGTCCATGTTATATCCAATGACTACCAATTGATCTACCATTGACTAGAATAGGTCATAAGTAGTATCAAAATATAGTGATCCCTCTATGAAATACTTTAAAAATCTCAAGTCAAATAATTACTCATCCAATCATTACAATAAGAATTTTCAAATACATAAAAAGCAATGATTCAAATGGATTTCTCTTACAGGGATAGTTTAGTGAGCTTCCTATCTAACAAGCACTTACATATTTGTTTAAGTATCTCCATACTTTAGTTTATAAAATTGACTACTTCCTTCATAAGGAAGAAACATAATGTATGGTAGTCTTTTTACGTTTTATTAATGCTCAGTCTCAATAGAATAATAACTAAGAATAATTTAGGATAATAAATAAATGTAATATAGATCTCATTATTATGATCTCATTATAATTTCATTTACAATATATATTTACCATATGAACTTTATCATATATATCTGACATGTATAAAATAGATGATGCCTTTAAATAATTATATCACTAAGTTACATCAAACTAATTGGTTATAGGGCATAAACTAATAAAAACTTCAACCTAACTATTTTAAACATCACTAATGAATATAAAATATTAATCAAGATAATACTATTACATAATGATGTAGACGACAAATGTGACAAAAGAAACTACGAACAAACCTCCCAACATATAATAATTAAATAATTATCGTTCAAGAGGATTGCATTCTAAGTGTTTGACTCAAATTCGTTGAAAGTAAATATTTGTTTAAATTAAAAATAGAAATTTTTTGGGAAGGAAATTGGTGATTTAGTGGATTGTAACTGAGAAATTAGGATGAATTGGAATATCAGAAAGCAATAAAACAATTTAAAGTTTGGGATTAGTCTTTAATAAGTTTGCTTGTAAATGACAATTTAACCTTTAGGATTGGACTTTAATAAGTTTCGTGTTAAGTGGACTTTGAAATTTCCCATACTAGTTTCGGTATGATAAGGTACCGATATCGATCAATATCATTTATCATTTCAGATAATTTTTAAAATTACAAAATAGTCTCTAGTTATTATAAAATTGCAAAATTTTCCTTCAATATATTATGTCATATAATTTTTTACTTTACTTTAATCCCATCTAAAAAATTCATAATAATATAAAATTAATATAAAAATATTTTATATTTTATCAATATTATTTTATATATTTCTCATAAATTATGATAAAAAGATCATTTAACTCTCATATAAATATAAAATTAAGAATAATACAAAGTAAAAAAATGCATTTCTATTAAGTGAATATAATTTTAAATGTTACTGTTATATATTTCAAAAGTTATAATAATAATTTTTCAAATGTATGCACTAAAAATACTCACATTGTATAAGTCTAATTACATAAAAACATTATTTAATACATTTTTCTTGTATCTTTACTATTAAATAAACCATAGAGAATTTTATCACATTTCTTTTTATGTATAGAATTTATATAGGAGATATTTTAAGTTTTTCAATTTAGTTATAAAATTTTTTAAAAATTAAAATTATGACTAATGTTTGACTAGTATTTTTGTTACTAGTCGAGTCAGTACCAGCTGAAAAAGTTGGTACCAATGTCCGATATGATACTCTTGTGTTCAATTCGACTGGTAATGACCAGTATGATACGGTATTCAAATTACTGGCCCTGACTTAGTAGGCTAGTAGGGAAATAACAAAAGTTCTAATTAAATTATATCATACCACCTTACTATTAAAGAAATATAAGTACATGATTTATATAGGATTAGTAAATTTGTTTTCTAAAATAACAAAATAGTTTTAAAATGATTGGTTTTTTTTTTTTTTGCCAAGATATAAAATCTATTCATTGATACAAAAATTGCAAATTTGAGTATGTACTATTGGATCAATCGAGAAAACTCTAAATTAATACATTATCATTTGATCCACTATAAATTAAGGAGAATTAATAATTAAACAGAAGCGTGAGCTTCACAAGATATCGTTAATATAAATCAATGCACTTAGGACTTCGTTATAGTTTTTGAAATAGTAATCGGACGACATAGCTCAAATGACATTACTGAATATATAAAGTCCAAGTATGTGAATAAAAAAACGTTGGCAAATGGCAATGGCATCCATGAAACCGAGACTAGCAAACTTCAGCGCCATGCCCTACCTCAACGTTTACCTTAACCACTCCCTGAGCAAATAAACTATTAATATGAAATAAAACCTGATCTGATCTGCACCGTTCATGCTTAAAGCCTATATAGTATTTATCACCTATAACATAACCTTAAAACGAAAACCCATTTCTAAGCCTTCGTCTCTCGCCCGGTGTTAGTTGTGTCCAAAGTCAGATGTCTATGTCTCAGATATGTATGATTCTGCTAATGTGCACCCTTTTACTTCCTTCCTCTAAAGCTGCGTCAGGATCTCGCTCCATCCTCCGAGCAATCGGCGACGAGAACAAGCCGCCGCCGGACTTCGCCGTTGAGTTAAATGTCACGAATTTTGATACAGTTCTTAGGGACACGCCAGCTTCTTTTGCTGTTGTCGAATTCTTCGCCCACTGGTCAGTTCTCTTATACGCTTGATCCTCACATCTATTGTTTTTGGTCTGTTTTTAATAATGTATTTTGAACGTTTATGCACTCAGCTTATATTTTGGACTGAATTTGAGGTGAGTGGAAATGGTGGTTGAATGGATTGGATTAGTGAGATAGACTTGTTTGATGCATTGCCTGGTTAAACAGGCGCGTGTACGTGGCTCTGATGATTGTTTGTTGGTGGGGGGATGGTGGAATTCTGCGCCTTAA
Organism: Erythroxylum pedicellare; assembly: GCA_027563575.1. Classification (NCBI taxonomy): domain Eukaryota; kingdom Viridiplantae; phylum Streptophyta; class Magnoliopsida; order Malpighiales; family Erythroxylaceae; genus Erythroxylum; species Erythroxylum pedicellare. The sequence continues at coordinate 3,679 of JAOQMP010105719.1, forward strand.
CTTTGTAGCCCTTGTTTGGACAAAAGTAATCTTTTTGAATAGGAAGATTCTTCTTTTATTCTCTTTAGGCTATGCATCAGTTGAAGGGATGATGATGTTCCACCTTTTGAGCAACCTTTTGATCTCTAGAGGACTGAATAGGGTGATTATCCTCCTGAAGAAATTACGCAGTTAATGCCAATAGGAAACTTAGAGACAATTGGCAACGTTGAACGCTGCATTCTTTTCAAGCGATAAAACCTTTTTGCCTCTTATCGTGATATTGGACAGTTAACCTGAATGTGAGAATCTTGGATAGCAAGATCTGTTCTCCGAGTTGGTTATGATCACTTTTATAACCTGTCCACCTGACTGTTAGTTGTATACTAGTGTCACGGGATGTGAGTACCACTTATTCTGGCTCTCTTTTGGTTGAGTTCTGTTATGTCCTTCTAAGCATGATCTATAAACCTGTGCCCATCAGCAGTTTGTTCATGCTTATTGCTCTTCCTTTTTATCTTAGTAGACAGCATTGACACTTCATGTATAATATACTTCTCATCAACAAAATTTTCTCTGATTATTGGTATTAATTATTTCTTCATGAAAAAAGATCTTTACTCGTGTCTCCTCTGCCGTAAAATCAATTTTTGAAACATTGGTAATAGTAGGCACAAAATGTAATATAAAATTCTGAGATATTGAAATACCTGCGTTATAGGCTATATTTATCATCTGATTTTGGATTAGCCTATTTAAAGTTTTTTTCCCTTATTTAATTTTATGTGTGTAGCATCTCTTATGTCAAGATAAGCCATTTGATGTTATTTTTCTCTTTGAACTTCTGTTTTTCAGGTGTCCTGCTTGTAGAAATTACAAGGTATTCTGAGGAATGATTTCTTTCTTAATTTGGATATGAATTTTCTTACTATTTTTATTAATTGAACTTCAAATATGCAGCCGCACTATGAAAAAGTTGCAAGGCTTTTTAATGGACCTGATGCTGTGCATCCTGGTATTGTATTGATGACAAGGGTGGACTGTGCATTGAAGGTTTAATGGCTATGTTATCTCCATTTCTTTAATGCATGCTCTGATTGCTCAATTATTTTGATGGTTTGTAACTGTGTTCCTCCACAGTGAGATTTACTACTTTGCAGAAATAGTGTGTTTAGTTGTTGACCGTGGCGTCTTTTTCCCATTTGTTTAACAGATTTATACTGTTATGAGATCCAAAATCAGAAAAAGTAACAGCAATATATGTTTATTTTTGAAGGCAGTGTTTGTCATGGAAATCAAGCATGACATATTGATTATGGTTTTTTGTTGTTAACGCCAACCATCATCATGCCTACATTTCACTTATAAATCACATTGAGTTTCATCAGCACATCAGTGAGAAACTTACTCACATTGTTTCTGGATTAGTATCTTTCTTCCTCAAGTTTCTTTCACCGTTGTTTCTTTATCAAGCATGATGCAGTCGCCATGGGCTTAGTCTTTTAAATTTCCAGTAGGAATGTTTTGAGAATAATCGTACTTTCTCTATACTGAACCAGCTTTTGAATGATTTTTCCTTTTTTATTTTCATAGGTCTTGTGGTGGGTCACATGCCTAACATGTTGCTCTCTGAAATTAAAAGAAAAAACACTTCAATGCTACATTATACTCATTTAGAGGAGATTTACCTCGTTTCCAATGTTCTTTCTCGAGATTTTATAGCTTTACCAACAAGGATCATGTTGATCAAACTTTTCTTGTCTCTTGGCTTAAAGTTATTCTAGTTGTAGGTGGTCTGTGTTTCTTGGATGGAATGCTGCTTATTAAAACTCAGTATCTTTCACCATAATTTTGATTTGAGTCTGTGCCTTTGGATCTGTGAAATAAAGTTGGTTATGAGTTGGTTGGTGGAGTATTTAATAATAAGTTTGCATGTTTTGCTGATACATCAGGCGGAACATTATTTTGTCAAAACCATCAAAAACTTATTTATATGTATTTTAGGATTATTTCCACCAAGGACATGCAACACATTACTTGAATTTCCAAATAGATCCTTTCATCTTCTTAGTGATTAGTTACTACCAGTACAATTCTAACTGTGAGGTTCTTGACTTTGTAATATTAATGCAAATCTTGGTTCCTTCTAACGTGAAAGTCACATGTGGAGGTTGTGATATATTTTCAATTGAAGTTTCAGAATTTGATAAGAGCCTTTGCTTTTATCAATATTGGAAAATGGGGAGACCATAAGTATTGTTGTTATTGCTAGTGCGGCATATCTTTGGTTTCTGCCTTGATCTTTTGGAATTCTACTGCTAGAACTGCTGAATCTGCTATTTTTCATATCTTCCATAATGTTCCTGCATTTAAAATCATTTTGTGATGATTTGTCCCCTTTTGACTTGTTTGGCAGCACAGGCAAATAGTAAACTCTGTGATAAATTTTCTGTAAGTCATTATCCTATGCTTTTTTGGGGCCCATCGTCTAAATTCGTGTCTGGTGGTTGGGAACCTAAGGAAGAAAAAAGTGAAATTTCTGTAATTGATGACGGACGGACTGCTGAACGGTTGCTTAATTGGATTAATAAGCAATTAGGCAGGTATGTAGTGTTCAGAACAAGCAACAATTGATTAAATCATGACTGTTTGAATTGTTTTTTGCTTTGTATTTAACATGATAAACTGTTATCAAGAATAGTTTCCTAAGATTCGGTCTGCTCCTATGTTGATGGTTAACTTAAAAATGACCTTATTCTATCTTTGATCTGAGAAATGCATCAAGGATTATTTGGGTGGAAGATATGTGGGGACGAAACAAATGAGTTGATCTGTTTCATATTTCCCTCTGCTATGGGAAACTTTAAAAATTTGATAAATGCATATTTATCATGTTTGTTCCAGTTTTCATTGAGGAAGCTATATATGTAGATGACTTATTTCCACAGTAATGTCTGTAGCTTCACTGCTTGTTATACTTTCTTCAGTTTCTTTAGTAGTTGAATTCTACCTTTCTTTCTAATTTCATGCAGTTCATATGGTTTGGACGATGAGAAATTTGAAAATGAGAATCTCTCTTCGAATATATCAGACCCTGGACAGGTTGTTTGCCTAATTTTGGTTACTTAAAAGTCATTTTGTCCATGTAACAAATGCTAAATTTCTACCATACGTGGTTGGTTAAAGATCGCACGTGCTGTCTATGATGTTGAGGAGGCGACATCCACAGCCTTTGAGATTATATTTCAACTCAAGGTATGGACTTTATTCGATCATGTTTCTTCATGTTCCTGTTGTCTGATCTACTTCACCTATAATTGATATACAGACTTTATTTGATCATGTTCCTGTTGTCTGATTTACTTCACCTATAATTGATATTCTTTCTATGCAGATGGTAAAATTAGAAACTCGGGCATCACTTATCAAATTTCTGCAGCTTTTAGTTGCTCATCATCCTTCCAAGAGGTAAAGGTGTCTTTATGGAACAGAATTCTATGTAGATATGGTGATTCCTTCATTTGTTCACTTTAGATTAGTCTTGTGTGTTAGGTGCCGGAGGGGCAGTGCAGAAGTTCTGGTAAATTTTGATGAGTTATGCCCACCTGGTATATTGCGTACTAGTAAAGAGGAACGTGCTGGTAATAGCAAAGGCATCCTGATGAATTACCCAGTTTGTGGAAAAGAAGTTCCTCGAGGATATTGGGTAGGTAGAAATTTACTTTCCCTTAGAATGAAGGGCCTGACCTAAAATGATGCAATTTAAATGCTTCCCCAGCTTTTCCTTCAGAGCTGGCAGTTATGTGCTTAGTGCAGTTTTGATCTTTGTCTGCAAATCTGCTTGTGCAATCTACATCCATCAGACATGTTTGAATTTCTGTGTAACTGATTGAAGCACTATACATTAGCGGACTAACCATGATATAGGTCCAGAGTGCATGCTTTTGTGTTTTTCTTTTATGAAACACTTTAAACTATTCACTTGTAATTTTCTACTGGAAGTCATCACTCCTATTGAATCATAATTTACTGGGGTGTTGGCTCTTGATTCTTTCTGCAATCTGTAAATGCCCCCATCAGATTTCTTCAAGTTTTGGAATGATGCTTAGCATTTTCTGAACTTTGATTCAATTATTGGATATATTGCTTGTAAGTTAACAATTTTTCAGTATGTTTATAATTAATAAACTTTGAGCTTATTGTGTTGATAAATCTTTTCATTGCCATATCATACCCACGTTCCATGCAATTTGAGGTTCTATATGATGATGAAGCATCAATAAATGATATGATCCATGTATTTCCTGTTGTACTAACGATTCCAAGAAACGAGTGATTGATATTCACTGAGCATGACATTCATTTATGCCTTAGTGTGGTTATCTAAGCTAGCATCAGTTTTCCTATTGATGAACTTAACTCTTGCTTCCTGCTGTTGTTGTTGTTGTACATTGGATACCTGATATCTATATATATATATTCTAAGTTGCTTATGGTGATCCTTTCCAGATGTTTTGTCGCGGAAGCAGGAATGATACCAGGGGCTTTAGGTAGGTAATTTAGTAGAGAATATAACACTCAGAAAATTTAGTGTCCTTGTTAATCTGATGCACAAGCAACTATAAGATAATCTAAAGTTGTATTTAACAACTTACCTTCAGTGGTTCATCTGTCTTTTCATTTGCAGCTGTGGTTTATGGGTTCTATTCCATTCACTTTCAGTACAGATTGAGGATGGAGAGAGCCAATTTGTATTTACATCTATATGTGAATTTATTCACAACTTCTTTATTTGTGAGGAATGTCGCCAACATTTTTACCGCATGTGTTCAAGGTAAGGAAACTCAGAATATGGAGCTATAAGCTGTTGTTGCTCCTTCTTACTAATTATGGTTTCCACTAATTTTGCAGTGTTAGTCATCCTTTAAACTCATCTCGGGAGTTTGCACTTTGGTTATGGAACACTCACAATAAAGTCAACGAGAGGTTAATGAAGGAAGAATCGTCTCTGGGAACTGGTGATCCCAAGTTCCCAAAGATCATATGGCCTCCGAAACAGCTATGCTCAACTTGTTATCGGTCTCGTAGTCGAAGAGGAAGTGGATTGAGTCAGATTGATTGGGATGAGGATGAGGTATACAAGTTCTTGACAAATTATTATGGAAAAACCCTGACATCTCTGTACAAAGACAAAGGGAGTGTTGAGAAAGAAGTGACTGATGGAGCTCTTGAGGAGTTGGTAGCCTCAACTAATGCAGTTGTTGTGCCTGTTGGGGCTGCCTTGGCGATTGCTTTTGCAAGCTGTGCTTTTGGAGCGCTTGCTTGCTACTGGCGTTCACAGCAGAAGAGTCGGAAGTATTACCACCCACACTCTTTAAAGAACATATGATATTTTGGAGTGTAGTGAGCGTTTCCAAAAATATATTTTTTCTAATGGAAACTAATGAAAAAGTATAACCTGGAAAAAAAGAAAAGAAAAGAGGGAGAGTGGAATTTGATTGTTAGAAAATGAGAATTTTCTTATTTGTTTTCCTTCCCCAATATTTCAGGCCAAGGAGGAAGCCGGAACTAGATAGTTAACGGACAAAAGTATACACAGCTATTTAAGGTGCCCAGTCGGGTGAGAATGATACCGTCAGAATAGGAATTCAGATCACAACCTTGCTAGCTTGCACGAGACCTGCTTTGAGGTCCTCCTTTGTAACCTTACCCAAAAATTTTCCCCTAGAATGTTTTGATTTGGACTGTACAGATCCATATCTTAATCTTACGTTTGGAAGATAAAGCTGCTCATTTGTTACTTGTACTTCAATTACGAGTCTTCTTAAATATGTGAAAACACATTTTAAGCATATGGTTGCTGTATTATGGAGTCGAGTCTCATCCTTTGTGACTCCTGCACATCCACAGGCTCTGACAATAGTTAAATCAGGTTATCTTAACTATTCTTAGCTACCTTTAAGGCTGGATAGGGATTGCTGATGATCCAGTCCTTTGAGAAAGCTAAATTTGAAGGCAAGCAAGCATGGTAGTTGGGAATTGGGATTGATGTGAGTTACTAGTCCCTGTCGACCCAGCCTCATTGATTCCATCTAGCTTTGATGCCTTTGGCAGTGCAGGCTTCTTCTCTGATCCAGTGAACTGTCCATCTGAGCAAAGTTCATTTGATTCACTCCTGAATGTTCTGCAATTCCTTTCATGCTGAAATTTTTCTTGTGTGAAATTCAGTTCCAAATTGCATAAGTCTCCTCCAGGTCCCCAGGGAAACGAGTTAGCAATGTAAATCACTCGTATTAGGCTACGTATAGAAGTAGCAAATGGTTTATTTCCGTAGCAAAAATTTGAAAATGCTCCCTCAAATCTCATGGACCCTAATCTGTTGACCGCTGCAGGGAGACTGTTTGCCTAGTGCTTGCAACTTCCGTCTGATCTTGCCAGTTCCTTTTACAGAAATTCCATATTTGGGTTTATTTTCAATTACAAGCATCGTCATCTTTTTTAACTTGGGCACATTATTGATGCGACCATTCCCAATATGCCAATTGTCACACAACTGAGTAACCTTGCTAGGACTTGAAAGGCGCAAAAAATACCTAGTGATTAATAGTATTGAGTACGTGTTTGTCTTCCTCGTCCTCCCTGAACGTGAAAAAAATCAGGACAATGATTTTCTTTCTCATCTGAGTTCCACGGTCAGTAGGCATTTAGATTAACTTCATATTTAAATGCTTAAAAAAAAAAAGCCGCACCCAAAGAATCGGTTGCCAATACACCAGTTTAACTTCTCTACCTTGTATCTTTCTTTTTTCAATAAGTAAATTGTTTGTATATACAGAGTAGTAGTTACCTAACTGTACAACGTCTTAAGAGAGAGGCAACAATAGAATTCACATTTTAAAACCCAGTCATAATTGGTGTTCTGCCGCTTCCTTCAGGCATCATACAGAAGAGAACTACTCTCAAACAGTTCCAGTTGTGCTTCAGAAAATGAACTTGGAATCTTCTTCTCTTTCACAATATTAAGGTTGGCAGCTGCTGCTGATCCCAAATTACCTTTCCTTCGCAGACAGATTATTGAAAACTAACCACATGAGTCTCAGTTTGCAGAACTGATTGCTCAGCTTCTTCATCTGATGGAGTGTACGATGAACTTGGAGCACCCTGTTTGATCAATGAAGAAACAAATACAAGCATGTTTAAAACTCAAATAAGCATTAAGTGGTGATTAATGATACTTCATATCTTCACAATTGAAGCGAATATGGTAGCTAAACTCACTTGGTGGCGGCGTCGCTGTAGTGCACTGACTGCTCTTACAATGACATAGATTGGAAGAATAACTCCAGCAGTCCTCAGAAGGATCGACTGTCAAAGTAAACAAAGTGTCAGTAACATAACAGAAAATTATTTGTTGATTTCTTTTTCTTGAATGTATAATATGTCACATTCCTACCATAAATACTGGGAAAGAGATATCACTGCTTCCAGTAAGGATGAGTGGGAGCGTATGCCTTAAGATCAAAAGAATCATTAGCTGCAAAAAATTACACACCGTGAATGAACCTTAACCTTATGATCATAAAGCAAAATAATCAGAGTTAATTAGTGTCTAGCACACAGCACTTTCAATCTTTGGTTCAACAATATTTAGCTGTTAATAAATTTGTGCAAAATAAGTTGATAAAAGATGAGAACCATCAAAGTTTGCAAAGAGGAAGATATTTACCAGTACAGCAACCGACCGGCATAAGATTGTGTTTCTTGTACTTGAAGTTGAATCTTCATCATCATAGTCAGTATTTGGGAAGTTGCCGTTAGTTGAAACCACTGCTATGAATCGCGGACCATGTAAATCCGTTCTAGATGCTTCCCAGTTTCCCCTGATACAAAATGACGTAAAAGTGAAGTTTTGAGTCCCTGCTGATTGGCGACCGTGAAGACAAAAAACCAAGTACATCCTCTAGTTACCTGAAGTTCAAAGGAATACGACCAAGTTGGAACAGGGGCGGAGGTGCTGTATAACCAGGCTTGAATTGCTGAATTTCATAACATCAAAAAGGTATATAGCAATTTGACATTCACAGGATAAATAGAAAATATAATAAATGTAAAGAAAGCCTACCACAAGAAGCATAGACACTTGGGAAAAACTTATATGTGAATGAACCCACCTGGTGGCATATCTCACATGTAATGTTGCCCTTCTCATTACACCACCTCTGTACACATCTGCGGTGAGCGTACTGCAAGCACGGAGAATCAGATTGATCATCCAATGCAATGATTACATTTTAGTCTCAGAATACACAAAGGAAAACAGACTGTTTTAAAGTGGCATATCTCACTGTTTTAAACGGTGAACATTCTACAGTTAAGGAAAGGCAACAACAGTAATATGATGGAATAACTACATTAATAGTTTCTGGGCTCAAAACAAAACAAATATTCCAAGTTTCAAAGGATTGTGGAGTGGATTCAGGTAACTCAAACAGGAAAGGCATTTCTTTCTCAACAACTGAGATAATGCTTCATTGCCAGTTATGCTATCAGCAGTTGTAGGGTTTCTAAAGCCATGCTTATTTGAGATTAAGATGAAACCATCAAGCTTTTGTTGGACATGTTAAAAGCTCCATTTTTCATGATGAGTACATCGAATCTCCAAAACCTCCAGTTGCTACAAAATGTCACTGGATCTTAAACATTATTCACAAACTTCTGATTGAGCTCTTTATTTCAGGAAAAAGTCACCTATGTAGAAGAAAATCCATGCATAGACATTACTACTATGATTAAAGTTTGCTGTGACAAAAATCAAATTGTTCTGGTTGCATAACGGAAAAAGTTGTTTCCTTTTTGGACTGAAGGGATGGGCACTTCTAGACGACACTCATAATCCTGTCATTTTCATACTTACCAAGAAAGAGGTGGTAGAACTAAATTATTCTATTCTACCGTCAGAAGCCTGAAAAGTCAAAGGCGAAGACTCGACTCGACTCAAATCTAGATAACAGCATAATTTTTTACGTCAAAAACTCCATAAGAATATTCAAGTTTGGCATCCCAAACATGCAAGTAAATTCAAAGAAAAATGATTTGGACCAAAACTGTTTCACAATTCAAACTATAAAATATGTTTAAGTGTCGCTAAATAAAAAAGAAGAGTTAACATCTTCGGGCTTTTAACTATGCAATGAGCAGCAGGCTAATGAAACGAACCTTCAAGCTGCCGCGACATGCGCAGGGTATTTCCATATTTGAATCTTCATCCTCATCCTGGCAAATCCTGCACTCCACCAATTTCCTTGGAGTTGATATATCTCCAAAATCAACTTTCTGGGAACACTTGTCAGTTTTGATGTCCTCAATTTTTGAAATCGTGGCTTGCATTGCCCGGTTTGTGCTTTCAATAGCAGCTTCCAACGTGGATTCAGTTATCAAGCGATCCACCAACAACACAAAATGATCACCCATCACCAATTTCTCCAAACAGCCTTTGAAAAATCAATTTCCACTGTTCGTTTTAACGTTCAGTGATCCAGTTTCCAGCACAAGGAGTTGTTGCTCTCGCTTTTCTTCACTCAAGGCCCTGAAAATCATAATTCCTCATTCTTAGAACCAAACCAAATCAAAAAAAAAAAAAAAGTATAACTGGACAGAAAAGAATGTAAGAAAATGCGGCGCAAGGAATTTGGTTTCCAGAAGAAAGAAACACACGAAACAAACACCTTAAAATTTGAAGAAGCGAATTTGGAAAATCAATTGTTTGAAGTTAACTAAAAAGGGCTAAAGCGTCCTAAAGAACAAGATCTAAAAGGATCAAAAAGAGTTCAAAAATGTCAGGAGGGAAAAGGGGAGAAAACAAAAAAGGGCAGGGCAACATTGTGAAGATCAAATAAGGGAAAAGGAAACAAAAAAGCCTACCAAATCACACAGAGAGCAAAACCATCACCAGAAATGGACAAGATCTAGTTAAGAAAGACACGTCCAAAAGTCGGACGAATAAGGAAGAGAGTGTACCCAGAAACGAAACAAAGAGAACAAGAAAAGGAGAATGAAGGAAAGATCAAGTCAGAAGAAAGAAAAGATGAGAGCTTTACCAATACGAGGACAAAAAAGGGAATAAGCATCAACGCAAGAAAAGGGATGATAAGAAAAAAAAAGTGGACAAAGTAGAGACTTACAAGAAGGGGGATCTAAATATTCTTAAAGCTAAGAAAACACTACCTCTTTCGAATTCTCTGTTTGGGGATCAAGCAAGAGATGGAGTAAAGGAACTCAAAGCATTTAACAGAACAGAAATTTGGCGTAGCTCATTCATGGATAAAGTTTGCTCCTTTACAAATTTATTTAAGCAAGCTTTGAGCCTAGAAACCAGGCAGGACCCCGTTTTCTTGTCAGGTGTGTCTGGTCAAAGTTGGGAGCTTTTGGTTGTGTGATATATATATATATTATGATACATGTATTGACGGAGCCTTGTGTTTTTAAGGTGATAGGACAGAAAGAAAGAAAAAAAAAGGCAAATCAAATGCGCTCGTACCGGTTCATGCTTCGCTTGTCAGCCTTTTACTGACCGTTTTTGCCGTTTACAGTTGCCCGCGAGTCATTTCCATTCTGCGCCGTCTATCTTTGTTTTTTTTGCTCTCGCTCAAATATTGAATGTGTTGTATGTACTTGAAGATTGGAATTTTAGAAAACAAAAACATTGCCTTTTTTTCTGCTCTGGTGGATGAATGATGTTCTTACTAACAATAATTGATAGAACTTCTGGTTAAGCGGGAAAAAAAAAGAAAGAAAGAAAGATTGTAGGTTTTAAGAATTGAGAAGAGAGGGATATCTAAAGGTAGGCTCATATATTTTTGGTTTAGGTCAGGCAATTTCAGGGTCCCGAAAAAAGTTATAAAAAAAAGTCCTAATAATTGTATAAATATACAAAATTTAAAAATATATTTTTATTATTAAAATTTAATAT